>OZ014507.1:42564463-42746963 GCA_963966075.1 Aphodius sticticus | reverse complement strand
CCATCTTAGATTTTAGTCCTTAAGCATTAGCATACATGACGGTCGCTTCACCTAAGTGGACAGTCGGATGATTCGAGTTGGACGAAAATTTGGTTTGTTTGCTTGCGATTTTTATACCCCCCACATTTACTGTGGTGAGGGTATATTGAGTTTGCCACAATGTCCGTCTGTCTGTCCGGCTGTGCACACGATAACTGCCGTAATTTTGAAGTAATTGATCTGTAATTTGGTATACAAGCTTATCTCTTAAAAAGTAAGGACAAGTCCGTGAATGGGCAAAATCGGTTAACTTTTTTTTCTTTTTTTATGTTTTACGGTGGGGGGTATTTTAACTTCAGCACGGCTGAAGATAAAATTCTTCACAAACACATTACTCGGCCAAAACTCTGGATTTATCACGTCATCAGTCATACCACTGGGAACACCTACTTTAAAGGATGAGTATTCCGCTTGTTCGAACTTTGGCTTCAATTTCTCTAACTTGAAAATTGCATCGTTTTCTTTTTTAAGAATCCTTCTAGATCTTCAGCTGTCGCGCATTTACTTAATCTGCTCACAAACAACCATTTATAGGTCGACCTGGGACATGTTGGCAATGACGCTATTTCGCTTCTGCCAGAAAACGCTTCGTTTGTGCGACGTTTTTTTTTTCTGTTTACAACATCAGTCCATTGTTCTTCCTTTTGTTTACTATTCCCTTGATCTGTAACTCCCTCTTCAGTGGATTTTGCACTAGTGGTTGGTAAAACCGCACTAGGAGAGCCATCTGTTAGTGAAAGGTTGTTGACTTGTTCTGGGACATCTTTTGGTTCAGCAAACTGCTTGACTTTTTTTTTGTTGGAAACGTGTTCATGATTTGCAGTTGATAATAGCTTGGTTATTAACCTATCTTTTTCAATAATTGCTTGTTCATACTTCATCATTTGAGTTTTCATCTCCGCTTGACACACGGAATAACCGGGAAGCAGTTTGTTTTCTATCTGTGACATTATACGACGATGATGGTTCGCATTAGGTTGCCTCTTATGTATCCGTGGTTTGTGTTTATGTCGGTCATGTCTCATCTGATAATTTTTCTAATAGCAATGAAAACTTGACCTCTTATTTATAGAAGTTGTGGACTTACAGAGGGGTTTCCAGAGTATGGTCGTCCTTTGATGTGATCTCAAGACTAAAAGTGTTGGTACTTAAACCCTCCATTTTGGATGTAAATATAATAACGAGTAAATCCCAGATATCATTGGTGGAAATTTGTCTCGCCGCTATGTATGCCACACTTACCCTTCCTTCTCTGAGTGGATTCCAGACATTATCGGTATCAGTGGTTATTTTTCTCGCATCTCCGAATCGCATACATCCCCAATCTTCTACTAACCCTCACTCCATACGTGTATTTCTACTTGATCGGCAGGATGTAGGTGACTTGTAGCAAGTGATTTGTGTTTAGCTTGGTTCACAGCTTCTCTAAGTCAGGTTCAATTTCACCAGGAAGTAAAATTATTTTAAATTCAACCGTGCGGCATTGTTTGTTGAACAACTTCACTGTTCTTTTTGTCTCTACGTCTTTCTCAATGGTAAACGGAAATGTTTGTACAGTCATACATTTTAATTACTAATGAGGTTTGAGCATTGTAGCAGCTTATTTATGCAAGTTGAGGGTCTCGGAGGGTCAAATGAGGGTCTTGGATGGTCAAATAGTGGTCTTGGAGGGTCAGATGAGGGTCTTGATTAGGGAATTGTGAACTGTAGGTAAAGTAACCCATGTTTTGTCCTCCGTACGTGTTCATACCCGGTTGGGTTTCAATCAGCTGACGGGGTAATCTAACCTCAAATGACATAATTTAGAAGATCCTCGGTCGAGCTGCGCAATAAAGCTGTAGTTATGACGTCATCCAACTCGTGTCCAAACTACAGAGTGGACAAGATGGCCGGTCCACGTTTAAATTTCCCGCGATATAAATTTGGAGGTTAGGTTAGCGCGAAAAATATGCCAGGAAATTGTTAGGCAAGGATAGTATAATATAGAAGGATTGCTAGATCCCTATACTTGCAACGTTGTCCGCTTCCCCACTCAAAACAGAGCTCGCCTGACGTCACCGCGGACCTACTTGTGCGTAAAGTGTATGGCTGATAAGTGATTTTTGCATGTATAAGTGCTAAATTGTTCGTATTTTCATTCGTTTGTGCCCCATTGACAATAAAACAACTGTGGACGTGTTTTGTGGCATAATTAGTGTTTATTGATCTGGTAAGTTGTAAGAAATGGCAAAATTTAATTAAACCTTACCTAAAATATATTTCGCTAGAGAATACCAGGACGCCGCTGTGCAGTATTTGGTTGCAATAATAGTCGTGCTTCGACAAAAGTGACTAATCCCGAGATTGCATATCATAACTTTTCTAAAGGGAATGATTTCGTTAGTAATACTATACGAAAAGAATGGATAAGACGCTGCAAGCGGTCGAATACTTGGAATCCGAATACCAGTCAAATCTGAAGCATTCATTTTAGTGAAAATGATTACGAACATGACAGGAGGAACGAAATATTAGGTAAAAATATATATAGCATATTTGTGATGTTAAATATTATGATAATCTTCTTGCAAGGTATGCCTGTTCGAAAACTTAAAAGAAAAGTGCAGTGCCAACTTTAAATCTTCCAAACATGCCTAAATAGCCACATTCAGCTCGACGGGAAAGATATTTAAAACAGAGTAACGTAGAAAAGGAAATGGAAATGAAGCAAGAACTAAACAAATTGTGTGCTGAGGTTACTGGGCCAAATACATTAGATTTATCATCCAGTATAGATCATTCTTGTGCTGACAGAGCTGGAGAAAGTTCTTTGGATTTGTCATCTACTGTTGATAGTTCATTTGCTGATAGAGTTGCGGACAAAAGAGAACCACCTGAAGATACCATACAAGTAAAATATGATAAGTTGTTCAAGTTACACTGTAAACAGCAAGAAGATGTAAAACTCTGAAGCAAAAACTAGCCCTACAACGAAAGCAATTAAGATACTATAAAATGAAGATTAAATCAACAAAAGCTCCACCAAAGGTACAGGGAGTAAATATATTAAAAAATATTTTAGCGGAAAACTAAATTGCTATCCTGTTAAACAGACAAAAACGTGTAAATTGGACTACGGAAGACA
Source organism: Aphodius sticticus (assembly GCA_963966075.1). NCBI lineage: Eukaryota > Metazoa > Arthropoda > Insecta > Coleoptera > Scarabaeidae > Aphodius > Aphodius sticticus. The sequence continues at coordinate 42,743,800 of OZ014507.1, read as the reverse complement.
TTTCAATCGCTTTTACCGTTCGATACCTCAGTAAGAAATGTTACACGTATCTGAGAAGTAAACTAAATTTTCCACTACCGGCTTTGTCTACTTTGAGAGCATGGGCGTCAAAAATCAGCGTAAAGCAGGGTGTTTTGTAAGATGTGCTCACTTTTCTTAACGTAGCAGGGGAAAACATGAGTGCAAAGGAAAAAACGGTGGTGCTTATGTTTGATGTGGTCAAGGTTAGATCCATCATGGAATATGATGTGGCCGAAGACCACATTATCATACTGCGTATGACCAATTATCATACTGCGTATGACCAATCCTTGATTTCAGGAATCTTAAAATCAGAGTTTCCATTGAAAAATACCAATCTTTATACGGAGTGAACCACTTTATATAATATCATGGCACTACTCAAGGCAAAGTGATAAATGTTTCTTTTTAACACCAGGCAGATAGTCAAATCATAAGGCAAAACATTTAAATTTGCAGTATGTTTGTCCCACAAATTGCTAACCATTCCAATGACTTTGGTCCATATTTATTGAGATAAGTTAACTGTCATTATTATTGAACCCAATTGCTGTAGAATGTTGCGCTGCAATTTTAACATAGAACAACAGGCCACATACCAATTACAAGAAGGAATAGTCGCCCTTTGATCCTTGCAAATTATTGAATATTTCGATGTTCATAAGCATAAATCTTCAACAAATGATAACTAATCTATTGGAGTGTTGTTGATGACCACATTGAGAGGTTTGTCTAACTTAACAACGAGTGACCAACATTATTGACAGACGAGTAATAAACTGAGGAACTGTGCTGCATCGCACAAATTTCCCAAGACGCTGCATAATACTTTGATGCACTCCCCCCCCCCCCCCCCCCACCTGCCAATACCACCGGAAACGGCCCTCATCCACTTGTGCTAAAGGCCCTCATCCACTTGTGCTAAAGGACGTGATGAAAGTAAACCTTAAAAAGCAGCACTTTTTGTCAACTTTGACAAACATCCCACTGTGACTGACAGTGACTATGTTAAGTTTCCGGGTGCCAGGACGGAGCGTGTGAGTCGCAAGGGCTAAGGGGTCCTTTTGGGCTCTGGGTCACTTGGTTTGGTGCTAGCACGTGAGCAAACAGCTGAACTAGGACCACTTTTGGGTTTCGATTTTGAGTGTTGGTTCTTTATGATGACTTTTCATCGTCGAGCTACCCTTAAGGTGCATACTGACCTGATACGCCGCGCCTACCGTGAGTAGATCGACGTAGGCGCGCGTGCCACCCGCGCGCCGTTCGCAGTGGCCGCGCGCGCCACCCGCGCGCCTGTACTTTTTTTGGACCGCCGCGCGGCGCGGCAGATCTGTATGCAGCTTTAGAATGCATTTGTGATGCAGCCGGAAAAAAATCTAAAAAAATGTCTTTTAGTGTTTTTACCTAAAATTTCAAAAATTGACCCTCAAAGAACAAACAGAAGATAACCCTTTCAAAAAAAAAATGCAGCTATGCTTCTGGTACGAGTGGGCCACTTTTCCCGGGTCAGCGTTGCCAATCAGAGAAAAAAGTGTTAAAATGACCCACCCCAAAGCTTAATAACTTTTTAGCTGTTGACGGATAGACTTGCCGAGTTAGACATATTAGGGAAGCTAATTTATCGATATTTCGAAGTCAGTCAAGATATATAGGATGCTCCATTTAAAGTTCTTAAGTTATCTGACACTTATCAAAGCTCCAGTTATTCGGAAAGCCATATTAGAACCGCAAATCAATAATAACTGTCGAAAAGTGCGATACGTTTACTGTCCAAAATGAGTCCAAAATGAGTTCTCTTATTTCTTTATCCTTGTTAGTTACATCAGAATATTTTTTTGAAAATGCACGTTTTGACATTAATATTACAATATCTCAGAAACAGTTGATAATAGCCTAATACACAAATACATAATAATAAAATATCAATTGGTTGTTCTTCATCTACAACTTCGTATATGAGAGAAATGAATGTTTGTAAAAGTCTTAAACATTGTGTAACAAAACGGAAATCCATTCGTTCTATTAGGTCGAACTTGTGGTATTGCGTGAAATATAAACTACGAACTTTTGGAGATCTTTTTAATAGTTTATTTTATTTCAAAAACAAGCGAACATCTCTAATGTTAACTACAGACTGAATAGTATATTATTATAATGCACGAATGAAGATAAGTTGCAATTGGAATGTCTGACTAAGCGTTTTCTAAGATAGCGTCTACTGTAAGCGGTCGTATAACATGTCCAATGTAAGAGGATAATATAACTCCTCCATCACTAGACTGAGGTATATTTTTCAGCGGGTGAAAAATATCCTAGCTTGCTCGTTCTGGGTAGCTGCTTGGTGCTGATCCATAGGGGCTGCTGCGTTGGGGCTGCTCCGTTTGGGCTGCTTCCGTTCGGCTTCTTCTCTTTTTTAACCATTGAAGGACGAAGTATCCGGTAACGGCAATGGCCAATAATAATGACGTATATGATATTACGTGATTGGTTATTGTTGAATTACTGCTGGTTATTTCCAAATGATGTAAATTACGTTGTTCCTTTTGGATTTTATGAATTTGGTCAAGGTTCACGTCCTGAAGCTGCATTTTCATCGTCTTCTCAGTTGTGGGTCTAATGGGAATCTTTACTTCTGGTAATAGCATTCCATCGATAATATCGTTGTTGTTGATAAACGTTAAATCATCGGTTTCGAAGCGGCATCCGTTTGGTAGGGTTACCAGGTAACTTCCTTTTAATGTAGTGAAATCTGATCGATTGCAAATGGTGTGTATCTTCGTATGATGAGGGAATATTGCAATGTAGTTAGCCTGATCGATTTGTTCTATGATTGATTTTGATATTTGTACCGGCGTGTGGGTGCAACTTCCAAGTGTAGATGATACTTGTAATAGGTTGTATATACAATCTTCGTGTTTAATACCATTCATCAAATCTTTATCGGTACAATAGTATTCTGTGTGGAGTTTTACACGTGGTGAGGACGCATATTGATAAGATGCTTTGTTCATGACCAGATAGGTATTTGGTGGTACCAGAATTGTATCATTTTCGGTGGGAATGGAATAAAGGTGATAATAGGTATATGTATCGTGGTGTACAATGGGAAAGTGGATGACGAAAATAACTCTACGATTAGAATAGTAAGCTTCGATGTCTAATATGTCATAATACTTATGCATATCTGTGAGTAAATTTGGAAACATTAATTCATCAACAGAATAATATTTTAAAACCGTATTTAATATGGATTCCATTTCGTCTACTTTCAATATGCTACTATGGTATGTATTTAATCTAGCAAACGTTTTAGCGTTTTCAATATCTACGAGTAATTGTAATATTAAATTTAAAGTTAAATTTAGTTGGTCCAATAAATTCCTAAATTTCAAATAATATGTAAAATCATATACAAATGTATGGATTTCTGCATTTAATTTGTCAATACTTGCAGTAATAACTTGTTGATTATGTTGTATCGCAGTTACGCTGACATTAAAGTTATCAATGATTTGAGTAGTAATAGAAATTTCTTTATTTAATTTTTGAACAATTTCTTTGTTGTTATTTTGTAAGTCTCTAATAGCTTGATCGTATTGAATGGCATCATTAGCGTCTAAGTTACCCGTAATGCTTTTTATTATAGAACCAAGACCGTCAATAAGTCCTCTTTCAATTCTCATGTTTGGTATTAAAGAGTTAAATTTTTGTTGAACAGTATTTAATTGAAACCAAATTGGTTTATAAAAGTTTTTTAGCTCGGCAATTTGTGGATTTAAAAGTTTATTGCTAATTGCATCAGTTATGCTGTCATATTCTTCTTTTACTATCTTTATTTCATTATGTATCGGTTCTAGATCATAGTCATCTATAAAAGTATGCGATTTTGATTTAATTCTCGCTGGGCCTAATTTATAGGGAAGGGTTCCTGGATTTTTGTTAAGATTGGTTATTTGAAGTTTCTGCTGCTTCGTTGATAGTATCATCATTAGTAGTACTACTGCTACTTGGCACCTGTAATAATTTGGATTTGTTAAGGGATATCCTTGTGCGTATTTAGAAAAGGTGTCAACGATTGTTAGGAATTTTTGTCCTTGGGCTTGAAATGTGTCGATATGCACTATTTCAAAAGGTTTGGATGGTGTTGGTGTTATCATTAATTTTTGATTTGGTGGGTTTCTGTCGTACTTGTTTATTTGACAATTATCACAAACGTTAATGTAATTAGTTACGTCTTGTTTAATTCCTGGCCAATAAGAAGTCCTTTTAATTCTATTTTTAGTTTCTGAAATTTCTCTGTGATTCGTCTTGCCTTCGTGGTAGTTTTTTATTGTACTAGTTTGATCATCCTTGTTAGTTACATCTGTTAGAACAGTGTTACATTTAATTAATTTAAAACCCGAATTTTTAAAAGTTGTTCTTAGAATTTCACAAATTTTGGGTACATGTGAATCGTCTTTAAAATGTATGGCATAAGTAAATTTAGGGTCGATAAAATTTTGGAAAAATCTAATTACGTGCTGCTCTAAATTGCTTATTGAGATTTGAACATTCGAACGTTTTTTAGTAGGGAAAATTTGTTTTGTTTTAGGTTTAGCTGGTGAATGTAGTACAAAGTCAATTATAATCTGATGGTCATAAGAGTTTAGGCATTTTTCAGATATTTTAATTGATAAAATAGGGTCTTCACAGCTTGTATGGACTGTGTTAGTGGGTGACACTGGGGTATTTTCGTCCGCGGAAGTTGTTTCTTCCGAAGATGGTTCGTCATCTTCTGTAAGATTTTGCAATCTTGGTGCTTCACTGACGTTTACAACAATAGAATCGTTATCGTCGATATTGGTATTTGTTTTGAATTGTCTATTACATTCTTTCCTATAGTCAAAAACTTCCTTTGTGTGGATTTCAATGCGGGATAATGCTTTTTGTGGAATTTGATTAGGTTTCCAAACGTTGTGCGGTTTGCCAAATACTTGCGAATTGGTAGGGTACTGCTGTTGTTGTGGGTACGGGTGTTTTTGCATATGGATCGGTCCTCGTGGGAATTGATCGTATCTAGGATATTGAGGTCTCTGATAATTTTGTGGGAGATTATTTTGATAAACTTTTGGTTGATAATCATATTGGACGGGTGGTCGATTGTTATGTAAATTCTGCTTCCTAATGTGATTTTGAGGGGAATATGAAGACTGTATTTGTGATCTTTGATAATGACGAATATTATCTTCTTCCATTATAAATTGCATTGCTTGGGCAAGAGTATTCGGTCTCATTGCTCGTATAGTAGAGCCTAATGGTTCTCTTAAACCTGCCAAGAATGTTTTTAATGCCTGTTTAGTAAAGAAATTTCTCTTACTATCTCGTTCATTAGCTTCACATTTCAAATCTATATAGTTACATATGGTATTTAACAAATGTGTCACTCTTTCATGAAATTGAGTTGGTTGTTCATTCGGTTTTTGTCTTAAATTAACCAAATCTTGATTTAGACAATTTTCGTCCCTTTGATCACCAAAGTTTTGAATTAATGTATTTTTAATAGAATTCCAATCATTAGGACTTCCATTAATTGCTACTACTTCTTCCGCTTTACCTTGGAGCTTATTTAATACACCATTTAATAGTAAAGTATTTTGAAAATTTGCTCTATTCACTACATCAAAATAATGGTTTAATATTGCTTCAGCGGAATTGATAAATCTATGCAGTTTATTAGGGTTTCCGTCAAAGTTCAGAATTACACTTAAATTTTTAATATCTAAAACTGGTACATCCATATTGCTGGTTTCTGGTATTTTACTTTCGTTTTCTAAAATTAATTTGTTAAACTTATGCAGTAATTGCTCTAAATCTGAGTTGGTATCGTCAATTGATTCAACGTGGGATACAGAGGAGTCTGACATGAACAAAGTACTTACAGCATCGCCAGTGTAAATTCCATTAATAGATCAGCCTGGTTGTCTAAATCGATTCTGGTCTTCCTCGATGGATCCTGGTAATCTTCGATAACCTCTGTTTCTTAGAACTTGTTCACTGGGTAGTTAAAAGTTCGATATCACAAAGTTTTTGATTTTCGATGTTTCGTTTAAGAGTTGCAACTCACGGATTGTCACAAATTGGATATTCCGACGAAACGTCCTACCGACTGCGCCAAATATAAACTACGAACTTTTGGAGATCTTTTTAATAGTTTATTTTATTTCAAAAACAAGCGAACATCTCTAATGTTAACTACAGACTGAATAGTATATTATTATAATGCACGAATGAAGATAAGTTGCAATTGGAATGTCTGACTAAGCGTTTTCTAAGATAGCGTCTACTGTAAGCGGTCGTATAACATGTCCAATGTAAGAGGATAATATAACTCGTGCGAATATTGTGACAATATTTAATAGATTAGTCACTATTTAACATTTTGTTGCTGATAACCTTTAAATCGTGATAATGTGTATCTTTCTCCTGAAAGGTATCATTAAAAGCATGCGGCCAGTTTTCTTGACAAAACAAATTGACTGCAATCTTCGCACATTTTAAAATGTTTTCCATTGCTGACTACTAAGTTGGAAAACTGTGGTTTACCGAATAATAGGCAGCACCTTATAAAAATAATCCCGATAATATTCACTAATTCACGCGTCGCCTACTACTTAGACAATAATTGTTGTAAGATGGCGACAGGTCCCAATCAACCCTTTGATCTCAGTGACTTGTCACTGTTATAGAGGCCTGTTAAAATTTTAGAATTAATTTTGGTAGTCGTGTCTTGTAGTAACTTCTCAAAATTCAAAATAATAAAATTATTCCTAACCAACTGGACGAGAGTTGTAAATAAATCAATCAAATAATCACAAATAAGATATATTGAGAGTATTCACAATATATTATATTATACAGTGAAAGCTCTGCAGACACGCGGACACTATGTTCGACCCACAAGCTAACAAAATATTATCCCGTAAGTGGACGCAAAATAAACGGACAAACATGTCCAGTGAAAGGTCTCCTTGCGGATACCTCCAATAAGTGGAGGATCTCATGAGCGAACGCGAACATTATTTTCGGCCCACAAACTGACAAAAATCTTCTTTAAGAGGACGCGAAATTCTAATATATTTTCTTTTACCCGGATACCTCCCATAAGCGGCCAAAAATGTTGGAACAACAAGTGTCTACTTATGAGAGCTTTCACTATAATTAGCTTGCTTGGGTAGGCTGTTTTTGTTTTTAACTTCTTAAGTTAATTGCAGTATCAAATTTCTCGTCAAAACGTGTTTTATTAATGTGCGTATCAAATGTAAAGTTCCAATGTATCTCTTCAAATAAACAAGATTTACATAAATGCATTTGCACAAAAGATGGACAGCGGTTAATTTTTTGACATTTTTTAATTATTGTAGCTTTTTTATGTTCCAAAATATTTCAAATTTTTTTCATGTGTGTTCATTGTATGTGTTTTCAATGCTCAAACATTTCTTAAGGCTCCGTTCTGAAAACATCGCAACTCCAAAACGAAATCTTTCCTTGCGATGTTTTTTTTTTGCTGGGGTGGTCAGCCTTTCCCCACCAACGTCAATCCGTAGTGACCAGTTATAGGCGGTGTTTAAAGCTCCTGGCGTCTGCTGTCTACATCGGGCAGCAGTAATATGGGGAAATAAATAAATTTCTGGCAATTACGCTTTATTATCGCAATTATAATTGTTTGGGTTAAAATTGTACTATTTTTTGTACTATTTAAATCTATTTTCAAAAAAATCCTGAGTTTGGCTAGGTTTTATATTTGAAAAAAACCAAAGATCTAGAAGTAAAATTAATTTTTATCTTTCCCAAATTATTTTTTTCATTCGGCCCAACTCGATATTTATGTAAGAAGTTACACTGAAAATTTCATCGATGTATATTATTTGCCACACAATGCAAATATATTGCATTTCATTTAACATCGGATAAAGTTGGATTGAGTGGAATATGTAACTCTTTCGCTACATAAAGTCGAATAAACGCAATAAAGACGAAAACAAGAACCAGCTATTTTCAAACTAAGCTATAATAACATGTTTTTTGTTTGTCACCATTATTAAATGTCATTAATTAAGTGTTGACTCCCAGGAAGAATATCCATTGAAAAAAAAATATATAACAACTCTCAATACAGATAAAACTGCTTTTAAAACAGTGTTGCAGTATTGCATTATTGTAATTGCTGTAAAGAATGAGTCTCCCGCGCAATAAGTAGACATTGGGGCTCATCCAACGAATAGGATTCTTGCAACTAACAAACGAGATTTTGGTATGCATTGATACCTTATCTTGGGGACTGAAGTGGAGTTTTGACGATTGCGCGTTTTTATTATTTTAGGTTGTTGCCAGACTTTCGGATATATTCGCCATAGTGCGGCGGTTAAGGAACGCTGGGTGAGTATGGTGTAAAAAATCGCGTGCTCGTGTATTGATGCAATTTGTCGGAAAGGTTAATATCGCATTTCACCAAAACTTGTTGAACAATCGGTTTCATCCCAACAGCGTACTTAGGGATAATGGCTCATTCATTTAGACTTTAGAGCAATGTATATTTTGCAAGCATTTATGCAATCTACTCGAGCACAGGGAAGCGGTGGCGGGTAGAACAGTATTTATCTTCACAATTGAACATCGTATGTCTGCGTTATGACGGGCTGCAACGGTACCTCATTTTTCAACACACCTCTTGCGATTTATACCAATATCCTGTTCTCTAATTTTATTAACGATCGCTGTGCTTCAGCATTAACACTGAAATTGATGTATATGTAGATATCAATATCAATGTTTCATAAACAGTCGAGCTTGTGAATTTGAAATTGAACTGTTATTTTTTCCCGACTTCCATCATAGTTTATTCCGAATCACTACATTTTGTGCGGAAAGTGATTTCCACTAGTGAACTGTCATCTGTCTAATTTACAGAATAGTAACAGTGTTGTTTCTGTGCCACTTAAACCCTCTTTTATTGCATTACCGCACTCATCGTAAATACCTATGCATAACAAGCTTTGACAGCTTGTAAAAGTTATTTAGAACCAACAATATATATTGTTTCTTTCTCAATATGAGCTCCAACTGAAGCAGGACAAAATAGTTTATATTAAGCAAGTACGCTTAGTTTATATTAGTTTTTAATTTATAAACTATTCCAAATGAATTTGGAAAGATCTGTAATAGACAAATTATTTTTGTGATATTCTTGAGCTTATTATTGCAGGCTAATTAAATTTAGAGTGTTTACTAATTGTAGACAGGGCTTTCATTAATGGAAATAATAAAGCGTTCACAATTTACGTAATGCAAGGCCGGATGTGGTATAGGATTAATTTGGGGTGGGGTTGTAAGGGGATGCAAAATATATTATTGCGTATTCCGGCGAAACTTTCTACCAAAAAATGTCCTACACAAAGTTGTAGATCATAAAAAATACTTTTTGATACAATAATAAAAATCATCCCTATTTAACAACACGATCAAAAATTGAAGGTACTCATGGATGACATACAACAGTGAATTTACCTTAAATTTTTAAGAAAATTGAAAAACTGATTGATTGAATTGTACGGAAAAAGATACAAAAGACATTGTCTTTCATTGTTTGACCCGAAACTTATATTTTTACAGTAGGTAATGCTATAAACAATAAATTAGAATAATAAGTAAATACGTAGGCTCATAATAAAGCTCACATAAGTTAGCAAAATAATCATTTTTGTCTTAGAATCAAAATGTATCGAATACAAAAGCTATAAATTTTGGAAAAACTCAACTTAACATAACCTCAAAACCTCCGCAAAAAATGCGATTTTTTTTATTATTACTTTAAATTTCCACAAAAGTAACTTAGGTTTCATAAAACACTCAAAAGTATAACTTTGTCTCAAATAATCACATTTTTTACTTTATCATACGTAGTATGACACGCACGCACGCACGCACGTACGCACGCACGCACGCACGCACGTACGCACGCACGCACGCACGCACGCACGCACAGGCACGCACGCACACGCACACGCACGCGCACACGCACACAGACATTTTTGTACCTTGGTCAAAAATAGTCAGGGGACCCAAAAAGACATATTTCCGCAAAAATCGCAAGTTTTTTTTTGCACTCTTACAATACTTTGTCATACTACGTATGATAATGTAATACCCTTAAAAAATGGACGGAAATTTCAGAAATTTTCTAAAAAATCAAAAGTTTACGTTGTCTTATGGAATATCAAGTATATCTTAAAATAATATTAAATTGTGCGCCAAGTCGTTCCTCATATCAAAGAAAAATCAGATTTAATTTTAGATTTTAAGATTTAGTTTTATTAGCCATATACAGGCTGGTCCAGTTAAATACAAATCAAAATTTTGTATTTAATGCTCGTGATCAATACCGTTTAAGACGAATGTCTGGTGCGGCATTTTTAATAATTATATTATTAGACCATTTTTCGTGGCACGTGGAAATTTAATTTTTTATTTTGATAATATTGTTTGATGTTATTATTGTCATTTTTTTAATACTGTTATTGTTATATTGATATTATTCCTTAAAACTATGAAAAAAAAATATTATTTTTAGAATAAAGGATATTGTTAGAGTCTAATTTGGCGTCAGTTATTTTAGTAGGACATTGCAGATAATTATTAACTTTTAATAACTAATCACTTGTGGTTTACACATTATGTACATTATGGAGATTATGGATTTTATCTAAATCACAATATTACGGTAAAATCCGTAACGACCGACAATAATTCTCAAAACTTGTTGTCAAAAGGAATCGTATCAAAACCAGTTAAAAAAATAACTTTATTCCCAAAAAATACATCATTCAGAGTTTAGTAGAACCAATATCAGCCATAATAAATTTTATTACAAGAGTAAAAATTTAAAAAAAAATCAAGATAGGTGGCTGTGATTTCAAATTTAAACATAATTTTTACTTCTAACCAATTTTTCCAAATAACATTTGAAGGCTACAGGGGAAAAAGGATGAATGTCACAAAGCGCAGTTTACAAGAAAAACAACTTTTAAACTTTGAAGACTTGTGCATTAAAGTTATATTTGTATTTAGAGTTGATTTTTTTTCTAATATTATTCTGTATTTTTACTTTTGTATGTACAATTATTATAACAATTTGATGGCCCTAGGCGTGGAAAAATTATTTATCAGGGCGCAATAAAAAATGAAAATGTAAAAAATTTCACATGATTTTTTAAAATATGTAGTATCTGATTGTATTAAACATATGGCTTGTGCATATCAAATTACACACAAACAAATTTTGATGGTAATAATAAAAATAAAGGCACTTTTCACTTATCATTAATTCATATTTTCTGAACCATCCTGTATATAGCTAATAAAACTTGAGTTTGATAATTGAATTTTTGGTTTTAGGCCAAGCAGAAACTTTCTGACAAATAAATAATAAAAAAGTTTCTCATATGGTTCCAACTTTTTGGCGGACACTATATATATATATATACAGGGTGAGTCACTAGAGTCGCGGTGGTAGATATAGCAATTATCTTTAGAGATGGAAAAGAATATTTAATACAAAAGTTGTTTGGCATATCATTTTCTACAACGTAAAATTATTTTCATTTATACTGGGTGTTGCATTTAGGCGTAGCAGAAAATAAATTAACTTTTTTAAATGGAATGCCCTGTATATTATAACATATTATGATTGCGAAGAAAATTGTCTTACTAATTGTATCAGGTGATATTGACGTAATGCTAATAGTTTCTGCAATATTCAATTTTTTATTAAAAAAATGGCCGTTGCAGGCCTTTTCCAAAAACTACGTAATAGCGTCATTTTTGCAGATATTTTCTTACAACTTTGTCAGAAAATAACCAATACTAATAGGGAGGTGATAGTGCCCAAAGAAATTTGATGCGCTATACAGGGTATTCCTAGCACCTAATCAATTTTGATATTTTTCAAATGGCTTTTTCTTGAGTTTTTTAAATGGAACGCCCTGTATATTATTTGCTGGTTGCATTTCCCATTAAGTTGCCTTTAATTTATATTAAGTGTGGCATATACATATTTGTACCCGTTTTCGTGATATTTGGAATTTAAAGAAAATGTGTAATAAAGTATACCAATACAGTGCTTTAATATTACACCCTGTATAATTGAGTTAGTCTTTTTCATGTATTTTGTTATAATATAAATAAATTATAAATGTTGGTAAAGTTAAAAATGCTATCTTTTATAAAGATACATTTAAATAGTAGAGTTACGCTAATATTTTAAGTTAGCTTAGATTTACTTAACCTCGTTGTCATGGAAACAAAAACAAATAACAGACGTGTAGTTATTGCTGTCAACAGACTTAATATAGCTAACCAACATTTGTAATCTCTGTTAACGATGAATTTTAATTATACTAAAGAGGAACTGATAAATATTATTTACATCTATGGAGAAGCCGGCAAAAACGCTCTACTGGCTTCAAGAATTTACGCTCAGCGATATCCCGAAAGACGGCATCCCGATGCAAGAACAATTAATAGAGTTCGGGAACGTTTTGAATCAACAGGTACTATTACTTACAAAAAAAGAAAAAGAACAAAAGCGGCGACACATGAAGAGAATGAATTTCTGGTAGTTGCTAGTGTGGTAGAAATCCATACTCAAGCACTAGACAAATAAGAAATCAACGAATAACCCAATCATCTGTGTCCAGAATAATACGGCGACACAAGTATCATCCATATCATGTGCAACATGTACAGGAATTGAGCGAAAACGATTTAGAAAAGAGATTAAATTTTTGTAATTGGGCAGCTGCTAAAATTCAACAACAAGCAAATTTTTTTGACTTTGTTCTTTTTACTGATGAAGCTACGTTTCATAAAAATGCGTATGTTAACCAACATAACTTCCATTTTTATGCAACAGAAAATCCTCGCGTTATCAGGCCTTTGGACCATCAACATAGATGGTCACTCAATGTATGGGGTGGGATAGTAGGTACCAATTTGCTAGGGCCTTACTTTTTTGAGGGTTCCGTAAATGGTCAAAGGTACTTACATTTTCTTAACAACCATCTACATGAATATTTAGATGATTTGCCGCTTAATATTCGCCAAAACTTAATTTTCCATCACGACGGAGCCCCACCCCACTTTAGTCTGAACGTAAGACAATTTTTGAACAACCAATACCCCAACAAATGGATTGGAAGAGGAGGCCCTACGTTATGGGCGCCAAGATCTCCTGATCTAAATAAGTTGGATTTTTTTTGTGGGGTCATGTTAAGGAATTAGTATACCAGACACCACCTACCACACAAGACGATATGAAGATTAGAATAAGAAATGTTTTTGCTGACATCAGAGAAAATAAGAGAGAGATGTTAAGAAATACTTCGAGATCTTTTACCCATCGGATTAATGCTTGTAGAAGACAAAATGGAGGGCATTTTGAACACCTACCAAATCAATAACTACTTGTTGTTTTATCTTTAATTGTTATAGTTTTTTACTAGTTTTATGTTAATGCTTATCAAGTTTAAAAAATAGTTTAATAAATGTTATTAGTTGTGGTTTCTCTTAATTATTTGTTTTTATTTAATTTTTAGTTGTCTCAAATTATATTAATTTTTCATATTGAGTAACTAAATGGTAATTCCATGTACTTTTCAATTTATTTTGAGCAATTCTGTCAGTTTTTTAATTCAACAAAAGTATTTTTTTCCTTTCTATGTTCTCAGTACAAAAAAAAATCATTAAAAAAGAACCATGTTATGCAGGGTGTAATATTAAAGCACTGTATTGGTATACTTTATTACACATTTTCTTTAAATTCCAAATATCACGAAAACGGGTACAAATATGTATATGCCACACATAATATAAATTAAAGGCAACTTAATGGGAAATGCAACCAGCAAATAATATACAGGGCGTTCCATTTAAAAAACTCAAGAAAAAGCCATTTGAAAAATATCAAAATTGATTAGGTGCTAGGAACACCCTGTATAGCGCATCAAATTTCTTTGGGCACTATCACCTCCCTATTAGTATTGGTTATTTTCTGACAAAGTTGTAAGAAAATATCTGCAAAAATGACGCTATTACGTAGTTTTCGGAAAAGGCCTGCAACGGCCATTTTTTTAATAAAAAATTGAATATTGCAGAAACTATTAGCTTTACGTCAATATCACCTGATACAATTAGTAAGACAATTTTCTTCGCAATCATAATATGTTATAATATACAGGGCATTCCATTTAAAAAAGTTAATTTATTTTCTGCTACGCCTAAATGCAACACCCAGTATAAATGAAAATAATTTTACGTTGTAAAAAATGATATGCCAAACAGCTTTTGTATTAAATATTTTTTTCCATCTCTAAAGATAATTGCTATATCTACCACCGCGACTCTAGTGACTCACCCTGTATATGTACAAATGTACAAATGTACAAATGTACAAATGTAATCTATAGACTGCAATGTGAGGACTGCGGGCAGTACTATGTGGGTCAAACTTCACAATTACTGAAGAAAAGGATAGCGGGGCACAAAAGTGTTTCGGTAAGGAATACCCAAAGATGCATGCTTGCAACTCACGTTGCAAAACATAAACATAAGATCAAATATGAAGAGGTAAATGTGTTGGATAATAAGAATAATTACACAAAGCGAATTTTACTATGGGTGCGATATATTGCCCCCAAGGTTAAATCTCAAAAAATCAGATTATAATAAGATCTTAGAACATCTGGGAGAAAGGTATCTGGGTGGTGATTATAATGCCAAACATCCAGATTGGGGCTCCAGACTGATAACCACAAAAGGGAGATAGCTGAGAAGATCAATCCAAGAAAGAAAATGTCGATTCCATTCTACAGGCAAGCCAACCTATTGGTCTACTGACCAGGACAAAACCCCGGATCTTTTAGACTTCTTTATAACAAGAAAATTTTCGCCAAACTTCCTTGACATCCAGGAGAACTTTGATCTGGACTCTTTTTTGATCACTCCGCAATACTAATGACTCTAAGCGAAAGCATAATCAAAAAGGAGTGTACCCCAACCTTGACCAATACAACTACAGACTGGGTAAGCTTTAAAATAGACCTTGAAAACACTATTCAGCTAAATATTCAGCTTAAAACCAGAGATCAGCTTGACGTAGAAGCCGAGAAATTCACCAACACCACTCAGAAAGCCGCCTGGACCAACACCAAAGAAATCACTCACAGAACTATTGGAAATAATTATCCTATGGAAATTAGAGAAATGGTCAAACAAAAAAGACGAGCTAGAAGACGATGGCAGCAGTCACAAGGTCCAGCTGATAAAACCATACTTAATAATAAATCCCAACAACTTAAACGCGAAATTCAAATACTGAAAGAGGCATCATTGGAATCTTTCTCAACTAAATTTACTCCCGATAAGATACTAGGCAAAGGAAACAGATTACTCGCTGTGGAAAGCAGTGAGGAAATACAAGTGGCCAGTGGCCCATGTCCCACCTATAAGACGAAGAGACGGTACCTGGGCAAGAGACAATAAACAGAAGGCTGAAATTTTTGCAGAACATCTAACAGAAATCTTCCAGCCCCACAACATCGAATCAGAGCCAATTACGAATGAAGATATAACCTATGATGAAGAAGCCATACAGCTAGTTACTCTAAAGGAAGTTGCCAGAGAAATCAAGACAAACCTGAATCCAAAAAAGGCACCTGGATATGATCTTATTACAGGAGAAGTTATTAAGCAATTACCTAAGAAAGGTATTGTTATGCTGACGTACCTAATAAATGCATCGTTCAGATTAAAATACGTCTCACATGTCTGGAAAGTAGCAAACCACCGACCGAGGCCAAATCATGTCGCCCAATATCACTGTTACCAATGATATCGAAGCTCTTTGAAAAGTTGCTTCTAAAGAGAATGAAACCTATCATTGATAGAAAAAAACTAATTCCTAATCACCAATTTGGTTTTAAATAAATGCATTCCACTATAGATCAAGTTCATAGAATAACAGATATCATAGAGAAAGCATTAGAAGAAAAGCTTATTTGCTCAACAATCTTTCTTGATGTGACACAAGTTTTCGATAAAGTTTGGCACGAAGGATTGATACACAAACTAAAGAGTATGCTACCTTTACAATACGTCGAGCTGCTAACATGTTATATATCTGATAGATTATTCAGAATAAAACAGATCGATGAATACTCGGAACTAAAAGAAGTCAAAGCTGGGGTACCCCAGGGTAGTGTATTGGGACCAATTCTCTATCTACTATATACAAGTGACCTTCCACAGATGGAAAACGTAACAGTCGCCACATTCGCAGATGACACGGCTCTAATGGCAGTGTGATCAACTATTGGTGAATCTACCAGGAATCTTCAACAAGCTAGTAATAAGATATATAAATGGACCAAAAAATGGAAGACGAAGCTCAACGAACTGAAATCTGTCCACATTAACTTTACAAACAAAAGAATCGAGGACATACCTCATGTCAAGATTAACGACGCCATAGTTCCATATGCGAACACTGCAAAGTATTTTGGTATGACACTGGATACAAAACTAAGGTGGAAAGAACATGTTAAGAAGAAAAGAGTAGAGCTTGGCGTCAAATACAGAGAACTGTACTGGCTTCTGGGAAGAAACTCTCAGTTGTCAGTACAGAAGAAACTACAAGTTTACAACCAAGTACTTAAACCGATTTGGTTATACGGCATCCAGCTTTGGGGCTGCGCAAAAAGCTCCAATATACAAGGAATCCAGATTTTCCAAAATAAAGTACTAAGGAATATGGTTAACGCTCCTTGGTACATACGGAATAGTCACCTGCACCGTGATCTTGGTGTCTCATAAGTCATCCAAGAGATAAAAAGATACTTCACTAAGCATGAATCTCGCCTAAGCCATCACGTCAACGTAGAGGCCCTGCAGCTACTGGACAACCAGAATCTAGTGAGAAGACTAAAAGGAACTAAACCCTTCGAACTAGTGAATCAGTGAAATATGTAAAAAGCAGAGCACAGTGAGTGAAGTGTTAGTGCTTCTTGTTTGGGACAAAGTAAATATAGGGACATCAGTGGATAGCCTATTAGAGACAAGTACCTAGTTTTAAGAATTCAGAGTTAAATTGATGGTTAATCTTTTAGATTAGCTTCAATATGTTAAGCATCCTATGCTTATTAATAAAAAAAAATTGCGGAAAAATATGGTCAACATTGGCACCTATTGTAATGCTTGCTCCAACAACTGAACACTGGCAGAAGGTAGAGGAAGGGTTTAGAAATAAATGGCATTACCCAAACTGCGTGGGTGCCATTGATAGCAAATAGCATCTCTTTTCTATAATTATAAAAAGGAATTTAGAATTGTACAAGAATTGTACGGGCGAAATAGTGATGGAGGTATATTTCGTTCTTCACAACTAAGGAAAGCACTGATGACGCAACAACTACCCTCCCAGCAGATAAAAACTACCTGAGACAAATACGGTTCTGCCACACGTAATTGTTGGAGATGAGGCATTTCCCTTAATGCCCAACGTAATGAGACCTTACCCAGGTACGCAGATGCTGAACAACGAAATTATCAAAATTTATAATTATCGGCATAGTAGAGCCAGACGAGTTAGCGAGAATGCTTTTGGTATAATGACTAAAAAGTTTAGAATTTTCTTGAAAAAATTTAACTTAACACCTGACCAAACACCCGACCCTCTCGCTAAAATTACTTTAGTTTGTACTGTTCTGCATATTTATTTCCGTAATGATTCTTGTTCTTGGCAACCAGGTGAATTAGAACAGGAAGTAATACTCGAAGGTGTTACTGGGCTAGCAAACACAGGAGCGAACTTTCAGAAAGAATCATTGAACATCAGACACCAATTTAAAGAACATTTTTTGTCAAATAAAGGAAGCGTGCCGTGGCAACTGCAACGAATTTATGCAGGAAGGAACGATCAACCCTAAATTATTTTGTTATTTGAATTTACTTGACTAAACACATGTTTACTTCCAGAACAGTCCATCTTTCCAGATATAGGTATCTGCCCAAGCATTTTCCTTTTGGTTATTGTCGTAGTAATGTTTATTACGAGGATTGCATAAAATGTCGTATTCTCAAAGCATACAATTAGCATTTCATCAGACATCACACAGTAGTTTCTAATGGAAAACAATCGGCCGCCGAACAGAGTTGCCCCTTCTATAATACGCTGCTTGTGCCAATACCTGCCGGCCGTTGCCGGTCGGTCCGATTGAAATCAGTGAACGGGCGCCCATTAGTTTTTTTATATGGCAACTCCGCCGAAAGCGCCGATGCCCGGTCGTGCCGAGCCGAGCCGTCACCACGTGAAGTCAAGCCGAAATATTCGCACGTGGGCGATTTCATACGACAGGAGGCCCCATAATAATTGGAGTCGCCAATGTCATAAGCCGTATTCACTATTAGACTAGGCAATAGAGATTTTCGCGTGACAAAAATAGTATCAGAAGCCGATGGTTCCAGGTCACGTGGAACAGTCCGTAGATATATTGTGATGTGTTTTCGACTCGCAAATATCATTACTTAATTTGGTATAAACAAAAAACCTAAAAAAATCGTGTTTTTTTTCGTTTTTTCGCTTGTAAAAGCTGAACCGAGCGGTAAAAGCGGTATTAATTAAACTATCTACTTAAGATCTTGATCTACATTAAGATGATGATTTGAATTGATTTCGTTTGGTATTGTGAAATTACTATTTCTCACACAGCTTTTGTAGGAGACTACCATACTACATAGTATACAATGGTACTATATACAGTAATAATGGAATATAATTCGTTAGCTTTCTATAAATACTTTGTGATCAGCTACTAATGACTTGTCACCCACACAATACATGTACGGACTGTTCCACGTGACCTGGGACCGTCGGCTTCCTGATACTATTTTTGTCACGAACTCAGTCATTTTCTGCTCTATTACCTGGTCTATACCGTATAATGAATATCCGACTTTGTAGAAACCCATTAGTTGAACTTAGGAAAAAGTACAACTTATCCCATCCGTTTATATCTGCCAAGAAATCCAATTCGATCACCGTTAAAGTACGTATCACTAATCTTCACCCTCACTTCGGCCGCATGGGAGATATGAGTTTATGGACGTCTAAGGATTTATGTTGAGGACTAGTGCTAGGTCGCCAGCGGTATAGCACTAAGGAACAGTTTTAAGCCACGTAATCCGTTATTACTCAGTAATAGGCGGCTTCTGGTCATTCCCCCTATATCGTAAAATAACTACGTCACGACGCCCTCCCATTTCAATTACAATGCAATTTGGCTTACAGGGATGCCTAAACTTCTCCATTTTGTTACAAGATTATTGCTTGCTTTATTCTTGTAGGTTTAAGGCCTAAATGATATGATATTACTTTTGCGGATGGAAGTTCTTAAAATAGATAGTTGTGGCACGACTTCTGACATAATATTGAAATGTTGAATACCGATGTAATATTAAAATCGAGCATCAGCATTCCTATATTTTAGTTTAATTGTTCATACAAATTTCAGTCAAATTGACATACATATATTGTGTTGAGGAGAGCAGGTCATTGGTTTTGGTTCTGAGGGTATGCTTTCGTCATTATGGTTTTGACTTTGATTAAACATTTGTTTAGTTTGGGAGTTGACATTTAGTTTTTGTATCTGTAGTAAATTTATGTGGCGTCGGGAGTATTACTTACCTACGAAGAGTTGAAGTAAATACCGTGCTAAGTGCCAAAAACATTATAGCGAGATATTTAGAAAACATTGTCCGGCAAGCAAAACGTTCGATAGAAAACCTTTTCTATTTTTATACGCATTTAAAAAGTACTTATAGTGCAAAAGCCAACAAAAAAATAAATTCTTTAATTTGTAGAAGTGCTAAGTTCCATAATATTTGTAACTGCATTATACAGGGTACAGGTGTATCTCACGGAACTGGTACATTAGAAGTTCTCATGTTCTACTATTTCTGGAAACTTGAAATTTTGGAATTAGAATTTACTTGATCTGAGCTCTTCAGCTAAAATATTCTCAAGATAACTGTCACGTCCGGTCACCGGAAGAAGGCATCAACTTTGTTATTTTAAATGGAATGAGAAGGTCCTCCGCTGAAGCTAAGATAATGTCTGAGGGCATGCCGCTCGGGAAAGACCTGAGAAAACTGTATCTCCGTTTCCTCGTCAGCTATGGCATCAGCGAGAACAAAGCATCGGAAGACCTTGATAAAGTGGGGTGGCACCTTGGGTCCACTAGGCGGATGAGACTGGAGTCCATCAGGGAGAGCGACAGGAGATATATGACACCAACAACATGGTCAAAATCCTGCAAGTACCTAGGCACACGCAGAGCCGCCCAGGAGCTGCTAGTTGCAACAGCGGCAAGGAGAGACGTCGATATTATGCTGGTCTCCGAGCAAAACAACGCTATCACAGAGAACCTAGATTGGTGGACCGACGACAGAGGAGGGGCTGCTATCGGCGTAAGAGGAACCCGTGCGTCTGTCAAGAAACACGGTGCCGGCAGAGGTTTCGTATGGGTAGATGTCGAGGAGGCAACGTTCTACAGCTGCTATGCGTCCCCAGCTATGACTCGCGCGGAGTTCGATCAGTTTCTGAAAGAGTTGGAGGACAGCATGAAGTCAGGAAATAAAAGATGTGTGGTCGCGGGAGATTTCAACGCAAAATCCCATCAATGGGGGTCGGTTCGTACGGACCCCAAAGGAGAAGCTCTTGGCGAATGGGCGGCAAGGAACGGCATGATGCCGGTGAACGAAGGAACGAGCAATACGTTCAGAAGAGGCGGAGGAGGCTCGGTCATTGACGTCACTTTTGCTTCGGAGAGCATCGCGCGCGAGATCGGTAGTTGGCACGTGGTAGAGGAGGAGTCGTTGAGCGACCATATGTACATCTCGTACCGGCTGACGACTAACGCAAACCAGGACGACGTGACGCCTTCCGACACTGGTTATAATGCCAGGAAGCTGGATGAGGCAAGTTTCGCCGAGGCATTCCTGAACGAAATAAGTGGCGGCGCCCCTGACGTCCGGACATGCCTGTCGGCACTTGAGAAAGCATGCGATGCGTCAATGCCTAAGAGAAAGGGGCCCGGGAGAAGGTC
The DNA here is from genome assembly GCA_963966075.1 of Aphodius sticticus. NCBI lineage: Eukaryota > Metazoa > Arthropoda > Insecta > Coleoptera > Scarabaeidae > Aphodius > Aphodius sticticus. The sequence goes on along the minus strand of OZ014507.1, from coordinate 42,722,588 downwards.
GGTTTACTGGTGGACCGAGGAGATAGCGGATCTCAGGAGGGCCTGCAACAAAGCCAGAAGAAGGTCCCAAAAGGAGAGGCATGACGAAGTAAGAAGAACGCAGCTCCTAGAAACCTACAAGGATGCGAGAAAAATGCTAAAAGCCGCAATCCTTCAATCAAAGGAGAATCACTGGGCTAGCGTACTAGAAGAAGTGGAGCAGAATGTGTGGGGGAGAAGGTTACAAAATAGTAACAAAAAGGCTGAAAGCCAGAGCCCCCCCACCAAACCTGACACTAGACGCAAGTAGAGAAACCGCCACGCACGCCGCCACGCCACGCCACGCCACGCCACGCCACGCCACGCCACTCCGAACTCTTTCCCGAGCACCCCATGCGGCACACCCAGAGATGGCTGAACGCGGGTGAGGACATTAACATAGAGCTTTTCACGGTTGACGAAACGAGACAAGCAGCCGCCAGAATAAAAGGGAATAAGGCTCCCGGGCCCGATGGAATACCACCAGAGGCGGTCAAAACCATGGTGGCACGAGCGGGAGAATACGTCACCGAAGTAATGAACGGGATTCTAACCGAAGGAACATATCCCGACCAGTGGAAGACTGCCAAATTGGTTCTGTTGACAAAGGGAAAGTCAACGCCAGCCAAGTACAGGCAAATTTGCCTGCTCGACAGTGTGGGGAAACTACTGGAGCAGCTTCTGGTTGACAGACTCAAACGTGAAGTAGATAGCAAAGCTCCACTAGCAGACAATCAGTTCGGCTTCAGAGAGAGACGATCAACAGTCGATGCAGTGAAGGTTGTCACGGAAGCAGCAAAGAGGGCAAACCAGGGAACGCGGCGAACCAAGCGCTTATGCATGCTGGTTACCCTAGACGTCAAAAACGCCTTCAACACCGTGGCGTGGGAAGAGCTCTTGGCGGAGTTACAAAGGAGGGACATCAGCCCCTACCTTGGAAGACTTCTGCAGAGCTATTTGGAGAATAGGTGGTTGGTGCTCACAGGAAACAACGGAGCCACGGAGAGAATATCCATCACCAGCGGGGTACCACAGGGGTCAGTTCTCGGACCAACACTGTGGAATGTCTTCTACGATGGGGTGCTGAGACTGGAGACTCCAGGAGTGGAGTTGGTGGGGTTCGCCGACGACCTAGCACTAATAGCAACCGGTAAAACGTGCGCTGAGGTCCGAGATAGAGCAAACGCGGCAATCGCTCGCATCGTGGAGTGGTTAGAGGAGCACCGCCTTGAGTTGGCCGCAGACAAAACAGAAGCGGTAATGCTCTGCGGCAGACGAAAGCAAGACCCAGTTGAGCTTTCGGTAGGCGGAGTGACGATCAAGCCCCTGCGAAGTGTAAAATACCTGGGAGTGCACATTGAACAGAATCTCAGGTACAAGAAGCACATAGACGAATCGGCCGCAAGAGCAGAAAGGACGACCGGAGCGCTACTCAGGCTCATGCCTAAAGTAAATGGACCCCGGCGAGTAAGAGGAGAATCCTAGCATCGGTGGCGGAGTCAATAATGCTGTACGCTGCCCCGGTCTGGGTGGAAGACCTAGCGTATGCTAATAGAAGGGAGAGGCTGCTTAAAGTGCAGCGAAGAGCAGCCATCGGGGTGTCGTCGGCATACCGAACAGTCTCGACAGCGGCTGTTCAGGTTGTCGCCTCACTAGTCCCGATACACCTAAAGGCGGATGAACGAGCTCGAAAGTACCTTCGGACACCCCAAGACCGAGTGACAAGAAGGGAACACAGAAACACGACGCTCGAAAGATGGCAGACGGAGTGGGACAACGCGGAAGTCGGCCGCTGGACCCACCGCCTAATACCCAGAGTGGCAGACTGGGTAAACAGAAAGCATGGTGAGGTTACATACGAGCTCACACAGGCGCTCACTGGACATGGTTGTTTCGGGACGTACCTCCACAAGTACAAGAGGAGAGAGCGTCCGGAATGTGCGTATTGCGGAGGAATGGACACACCAGGCGATACGCTCTTTGAATGCAATCAATGGGAACAACTGAGAAGGTCGTGCCCGTACGAAGAAGGACTGACAGAAGAGAAGATGGTGGAGGAAATGCTGAAGGGTCCAGATCAATGGAAACACATCTCCGAAACCATAAGAAGAATCCTCCAAGAAAAGGACAAAGATGACAAACGTCGGGAAGCAACAGGACCTCCCGCCCCTTAGTGCATAAGGGACCGAGACGGGCCTGGGGACAGAACAGAAAAGATGGAACAAAGCTGAGATAGCGCCTGGAAAGCCGGCGCAGGAGAGCTCCAGGAAAGACCGGAGCGAGAGAAGGATAAGAGTCCAGGAAAACCGGACCATCAAGACTTCAGGAAGTCGGAAGTCAGGGAGGGACAGCTGGAGTACCGCAGTCCCAGAATAATAAAGAACGGAGTGAGTGTCCCCGAAAATAGTGGACGTAATCGTCAAACAAGTCCTGGTGGTAACGCGTGAGCGCGTATAAAGCATTCCCCGCGTCGCGCTGTGCGCGTTTCGTTTTTCGCGACTGGTGCGCGGGTGCGCGGGCGGTGCATAGTGCGCGTGAACGCAATGTAGAGGACACATGAATATGTGCTGCATGTGTAGTTTGGTAGTTTAGCACTTAAAAGCATGTTTAGTAGTTAGTGAGTAGTTGTAAGGCATGTAGTTAGCGTAGGTGGTTGTTTTTAGTTTGGTTTTTGTTGTGATTAAAGGTTTTTACCCAAACCCAAAAGAGCGAAAGGGAAAACTTGCTTTTTCAATTGATTAAAAATCAGATTAAAGAAGATGTCGCTGTCGGCTGAATGCTTCGGTGATACCCGACAGCGGGGTGGAGGCGGGATCTTCAATCCCTTCCGCTCTTTTTAATAAAAAAAAAATGGAATGAGATACTTTTTATTTTATTTTTGGTTTCTACATATCAAAATACATCATTTTTGATAATATTTCCCTATACCTAAATATCACCAATTCTTAGTTTTTTGATTTTACTTATTTCTTGGTGATTTTCGCGGTTACGTTTAAAATTGAATATCTCGGCAATTATTGAAACTGGAAGTTTCATCATTGGTGGTATGGAAAAATCCTCAGAAAAATGAAATAAAGAAGAATACTTCTGAAGTAATAAATAAAATTATAAAATGTTTAGTTCAGCATGACATCTTATACAGGGTATTCAAAATTTACAACACAATAATTGAATTTTCAAAGGTGAAGAATTCATTTTTTTCAAATGTTTTTTTTTTTCGATAGGAATTATTCTCTATCAATCAATATTAGGGTTCTATATATCTTTAATAGTTTTTGAGTTATTGTCAGTATAAAAGAATGCAAACTAAATACAAAACGATGTATTCTTCTTTTATAGGGAATGTTACAACTTTCTAACAGCAGGAAAACAGAAAAATATTAAAAAGGTTTCTTAAAACTAAAATAATATCTTTGAGATATCTAACTTAAATTAAAACTTAATTATTTTGTTCCAAATGCTGCCCGTTCTGCTCCAAATATTTTAAAACTCTTCGCTGTACTTCTGTCATCGTCGCTCTTCGGATTTCTTGTCGCTGAGTCCATTAATGGCGGCTACTACTCTGTTTGTCAATTCTTCTCGAGGATTAACTGGTGTGGAATAGACCTGACTTTTCATATGACCCCAGAAATAAAAGTCCAATGCTGTTAAATCTGGCGAGCTTGGTGGTCACCGCCAGGGTGACCACCACAGCAGTACAAACAAATAAACATATGTGTCAAATGTAAAGATCCATCAAAATTAAGGTAGCAGTGCATTAGTAGCGACCACCATCGGGCGTACGCGATAAATCCCGAGCACTGCAAATGCGCTAAAAATGACATAAAAAGTATGAAAATATGGTTATTCAAATACATTTTATTATTTAAGTACTGCACTTAGAAATGTCAATTTATAAAAATGATGTTGTGAAAGGATATCGATAAAGAAATGCCTTCTTTGCCAAAATATGAAGGCCTCCTTATACAATCCAGGAGTATTGGAAATGAGGAAATGGAAATGAGGAGGAAATGGATTTAAAGAAAAGTGACAATATCTCAAAAACTATTAAAGATAGATATAGGGAACCCTAATATTGATTGATTAAGAATAAGATTTCATATCGAACGGCGTATCGGTATACAGTGTGTTCCATTTGAAAACTATTATTTTTTTACGTTTGAAAATTCAATTATTGTGTTGTAAATTTTGAACACCCTGTATAAGATATCATGATGAACTAAACATCGTCTTATTTTGTTATGTTTCTAGTTTTGGACCACCCACCATGAAACTTCTGGTTTCAATAATAACCGAGATATTCATTTTTAAACGTTACCGCGAAAATCACCAAAGAATTAGTAAAAAAAACGAAAAAATTGTGATATTTCGGTATAGGGAAACCTTATCAAAAATGATGTATTTTGGTATGTAGAAACCAAAAATAAAATAAAAAGTGTCTCATTTCATTTAAAATAACAAAGTTGATACCTACTTCCGGTGACCGGACATGACAGTTAATTTGAGAATAATTTAGCTGAAGAGCTCAGATCGAGTAAATTATAATTTCAAAATTTTCCAGAAGTAGTAGAACGTCAGAATCTTCTAATGTACCAGTTCCGTGAGATAGCCTGTATAGTCTAAAGTTGATAGTTCTTTTTTTTAAATGTGAATACAGGGTGACCTTTTTCCATCACGTTGATCCGCGGAGATGTAGAAAACGTCGCGATCCCCATCTTTTGTCTGACTTGTGGTTACGGCAAGGTGCTGCATCCCCGAAGGTAGTAGGCCGCACTAGGTGTCCTTTCGATTTATTGTTGAAATAAACTCATAATTACTTTGTACGTACATTTTTTCAGCATAAACAAAAAAAAAATACAGTGTAGGTCCTGCCGGATATGAGATAACATATAGCGCTTGTTCGCATGAGCTCTACATTGTTTTACGACATTTGTTCAGCATAAACAAAAAAAAAATACAGTGTAGGTCCTGCCGGATATGAGATAACATATAGCGCTTGTTCGCATGAGCTCTACATTGTTTTCCACACCTTCTACTCAGTGAAAAGTGTCTTTCATAGACAAAGGAATCGTAAAAAGTCCATAGGCAAAGACAGAAGTTTGATTCAACGAAAAACAAGAAATTCCTAACTTGGCTAAAAAAAACTATCATTTTTTGACATTTAATTAAAAAGATATTAGCGAATAGTATTAAATGAAATTGTATGCTTAAATTACAAACTAGAATCTCCGATATCGGTCCGTAATTACACGTCCGTAATTAAAATCAATAGATATATGAAATTTTGGTCCAAAACAATTTTTTTTACATTTCTCATGTAATGTCAAAGGCTATCAACTTGTTATCAATCTTAAAGTAGAATTTAAGTTTTTTTTGTGAATACTGAAATTAACTTTTTAATTGCATTAAAACTACTTATTAGTGTACAAAATCAGCACATTTAGTCTCTAGACAAGTAAACGTTGCAAGTAGTTTTTCAATCACCAAAACCATGCTAGTCTTCCATCAAATTCACGATGGAAATAGAATAGGAAAATTCTGGAGGCCGCCATTCTTGGATGTGCTGGTATATAGGACGTCATAAACCTTGGGCATAAAGTCTACCGTAAGAAGACTCATACCGATCGGTACTTGCCGGCACGCCAAATGACACGACGATCCCCAACAGAAGAGCAGTGTCGAATGTCGAGTCAAAGAACACAGTCGACACCATGCTTTTTTTAAATGGGCGAAGGAGCCCAGGGAGAAGCCACCTCCATCCCGTTGCCTGGTATCGCCCTGAGGCAGTCTGCAGCGCAGCGGAATATTCCTTCATTAACACTACAACAATCTGAATATAAAAAACTGGGCCCTTCGCTCTTATGCTCTAGTGACTTTTTATATTTTTTATATTTTATATATTTTTTTTAAACAAATACAACCAATCTCAGCCGGAGCTGGCACCATAACAGGTTTACATAAATTACTTTTAAAAGCAAACATATAAACTACCTTCTTAACTACCCTACAGTTCTAAGTATCCATGCACTTTACCCTAACTACAGGCGTCCTTGCGCACTCACTGGGATACATCCTAACCTATTTTCCGAAGCAGCGTTTTCTTTTGTCCTGCGGCTCCTCCCCAGACTCCGGTTTATACAGAAGTCCGTGGTCCGGTATTTCCGGAACCATTTTCTTTCATGCTTCGGTTCTCCGGGAGCATTCCTGCGCCGGTTCTCCGGTTGCTTTCCTTCCTGGTCTTTCTTTCCGTCTGTCCCATAGACCGTCCCTGTTCCCTATAACCTAGGGGGCGGGAGATTCTATGACTCCTCGTCGTCGCCTCGTCCGTTACGTTACGGCCGCCTCGTAACGTCGTAACGGCCGCCTCGTAACGCCGTTACGGCCGCCTCGTACGGGTAATCTGCTTCCACGTTTCCGAGCTTTGCAACATTCTCCGAACCATTCCTCCCACACTGAGGTCATCCCCGTATGGGCACTCCCTCCTATAGACCTCCCAGCAGGGACATTCAAATAGCGTGTGGCCCAGGGTGTCCTCTTCCTCTCCACAATGTCTGCATTCGGGGTAAAATTTGTAAAGGTAGGCCCCTAAGCATCCGTGCAGTTAGGGCTTGGGTGAACTCGTACTTTACGTGCTTCCGTGCTTCCTACTCGTCCACCCTTCCAAATCCGGTATCAGCCGGCGCGTCCAACGTCCGTTGTCCCGGTACCATTCTCTCTGCCAGGCTTCCTTCGGCGATGTTCTCGTCTGGAGGTGCCATCCTGTTCGTGGGTCGCGTCCGTTATATATTCTCCTTCTTTCGTCTCCCTTCATGTGCATCGGCACAATTGACGCTACCACCAAAGCTGCGCCGGTCGACACTGTTCTGTATGCTGATGTGACACCGACCCCGGCTCTTCGCTGTCGGAGCCTTTGTTTCCGGTTTTTCAGCTGCATGTCGTCGGCCCAGACGGGCGCTGCATATACATCAACGATTCCGCGACCGACGCCAACGGTCGCCGACGGTCCCTCCATTCTAGGCGCCGACGGTCCCTCCATTCTAGGCATGAGCCTTAGCAGGGTTGGTGGTTTTCTCCGGTGGTTTTCTCCGCTCTGGCTCTGGCGCAGGTAACTCCGGATCATGTCCAACATGTATGGAGTCACACTTCTCCGTTGCAATTCGTGACGAGATGCTTCCATGGCACGGTGTTAAAGGCATTCTTCACGTCAAGAGCAACCAGCATGCAGAACTGTTTTGTCCTCCGCGTTCCCTGGTTTGCTCTCTCTGCCATCTCATAACACTTCTCACCGCGTCAACCGTTGACCTTCCTTCTCGGAATCGAAACTGATTGTCCGCTAGAGGAGTTTTTTCTTTCAGTTCCGACTTTAGCCTATCCACGAGCAGGTGCTTCATCAGCACGGAGCAAGTTACTTTCTAAATTTTACATTTAATTGTGAAAAACTGTTTATTTGCTCCTAAGAAAATTTATCAATTTCTTATTTTGCGACCACCTTCTGTGTTAAAAAATTCTGACTATGGCACATAAAAAACTATTTATGAAGAATGTCTTTTTCTCGAGAAACGAAAATGTTTGTCGATTATAGGTAAAGTTAGGTCAATCTGGGAACACATTATATGTATAGGTGTCCCAACTCTTCCCGTTAAGTTTTTTTCTCAGATAATAATAGTATATTATTTGACGAGCAGATAACTAAGGATATAAATCTCGAGCATGAAGTTTATACGCGAGCCGTAGGCGAGCGTGTAAACGTGCGAGCGATTTATATGCGTTGTGTGCGGGTCGAATACGACGTTTTATCTACGACTCATAAATTCCATTTTATATCAAATAGCGAGGCGAACCGTCACATAACTGTCATCCACGTAGGTTATGACACTTTGACACTAGCGTTGTATAATGATGACAGTTCGTTCAAATATTGAAGTTATTATTTGAACAAACTGTCATTATTATACAACGCTAGTGTCATTGTAATCATTGGCGTGTAGCATGATGGGGATTATATATATAGTCATAGATACGTATGCAATGAACGTATTATATGTGAGTCGTAGATAAAAATCATAAATAACTTTCATATGGACTTGTTCACATTGAGTGTTTTTTCAATTCCGTGAAGTTGCAGCTGCTTGAAATATTAACAAACCCAGACATTATACGGCTGTAAAGTGGAGCCTATTATTCAATGAGAAATCCAATAAGTCCATCTAAAACTTCATACTCCGAATGATATTTACCTACCAAAGAAAAACAGTAAAATATTTAATATGCATTTAATTGTTTTCTCGTTTGCTCATTCAATTTTGCGTTTACTTACATAAATTATTTTTGCCCTTACTTACTTAAATTGAGATTGTTGTTATGGGTACTTATTGTTATCTTTCTTCGTTTTCGTATTGTTTGGTAAATGAAAAAGTAAATAGATCCAAATTGCAGAAAATGACATTTACCGAACATATCTGGAGTTGAAGTCAAATGTATTTTTACCGACTCCGCACCCTGGTTAAATTATTTACTACTATATAAATATAAATATATAAATACCTGGATGCCTTAGTCGATAGATATACAAATCGGAATTACCTGAAACAAATAATTTTATATAAGGCACATTAGGATTTTATTCTTAGATAAAAATGTATTGCTGTAATTCAGAACATACGGAATATTCCGTATGAAAAAATTTCTGACGCGGTGTTTTTTAATAAAACTCCTCGAATGAGTTCATTTTTAACTATTAAAATATAATTTTTTATGTAATTTCTCCTTATTCGCTCCAGATGCAGTAATGATAAAATTGTTTTTCGGCTTTTGGGAGCTGGGAAGTAAATTAAAATTTCACTTTTTCGCTGACGTTTCGGTTTTATTTGAAACCATAATCATAGCTACAACAAACAACATAATTTAATAAAAGAGCAGCAAAGAACATATAAATCTACCTCAAAGTGTGGTGTGAATTAAACTATAACAAAACTTGTGTCGGCCGACGCACATTTTACAGAACCTAGCCACAGCAAATCAAGACATATATAAACAATTCTCTTAAGATCGAACGTACACAGGTTGCCCATACAAAGCGAAGTCCGAAGTCCGTTTAAAAGTAGAGTTCAAAATATATGTGATACCATGAAACAGAAAACACTAAACGTGGAACTGAAGATCGCTTACTGGGATATGAAGAACATCAAAAACACTATAACATCGTATAACATCGAGAAAATCAGAAGCGTGCTTCCGGATAATATGGTAAATGAATTCATTGATCGGTAGGCACGGAGTTACGAGATAATACACAATAGGGCAAAAACAAGACAAAAAATAAAGCTAGAGGTGTTGTTACAAAATTCTACAATTACGCAAGATATAAGAGGTGATGAAAACTGGATCGTTGACAGGACTACAAGAATAATTGATGATAAACAACAGCAGAAACAACCAATATAATTACAAATTTTCTACACTCGAAGCCTAAATATGACGCTAAATATAGTAAGACGAGAATGAATGTTGACGAACAGTACTACAACACCAAACGATTTTTAAAACAGAACCCAGAAGTTATAGTTACACGCTCTGATAAAGGTAACCTGACTGTTCTCATGGATAGAAATGAGTATGTTCAAAAAATGAACGTCTTGTTGGAAGATGAAACAACGTATGATGTAGTCCACAGGGATCCCACAGCATTAATTCAACGAAATGGAAACAAATTAATTCAGCAATTTGTCGGGGATGGTAAGATCACTCAAGGAATGGGACGAAGACTGAAGACACACAATGGCATACTCCCTAGACTGTACGGCTTACCAAAGATACATAAACAAGGAACATTAAAGATGAGACCAATTGTTTCATGTGTAGGGGCAGCAACGTATGGATTCTCCAAGTATGTAACTGACATCTTAGACAATATTACCCATACATGCAATTTTAGTATTAAAAACTTGTTGATAAAATCAGAGGCACACGTATACCTAATGACTATATATTGGTTTCACTTGATGTCACTAACCTTTTTACAAATATTCCTCTCGAAATTACACTAGAGGTGGTTGAGGAACATTGGCCTGAGATAGAACCTCATACCTTCCTCACGTTGATGGATCTTAAATCATTAATTTCTTTCACCTTCAATAACAGTTATTTTATTTTTAATGACAGGGTTTATAAACAGAAACAGGGAACAGCTGTGGGGAATCCGGCTTCACCAATGTATGCAAATCTGGTGATGAATAGAATTCTGGGGGATACTGTGGGAAGGGTTGGGTTTGAGCTTCCTTTTTTGTATATTTACGTAGATGACATTATCACTGCTTTGCCTAAGGACAGAATTGATGAAGTTACTTATGTTTTTAATTCCGTGCACCCGTTGATAAATTTTACTGCTGAGGTTGAGGAAAATGAGACATGTGTGTGTGTGTGTGTGTGTGTGTGTGTGTGTGTGTGTGTGTGTGTGTGTGTGTGGGGGGGGGGGGGGGGTGTGCGTGTGCGTGTGCGTGTGGGTGTGCGTGTGCGTGTGTGTCTGTGTGTGTGTGTGTGTGTGTGTGTGTGTGTGTGTGTGTGTGTGTCTGTGTGTCTGTGTGTCTGTGTGTCTGTGTGTGTGTGTCTGTGTGTCTGTGTGTCTGTGTGTCTGTGTGTCTGTGTGCCTGTGTGCCTGTGTGTCTGTGTGTCCGTGTGTCCGTGTGTCCGTGTGTCCGTGTGTCCGTGTGTCCGTGTGTCGGTGTGTCCGTGTGTCCGTGTGTCCGTGTGTCCGTGTGTCCGTGTGTCCGTGTGTCTGTGTGTCTGTGTGTCTGTGTGTCTGTGTGTCTCCGTGTCTGTGTCTGCGTGTCTGTGTCTGCGTGTCTGCGTGTCTGCGTGTCTGCGTGTCTGCGTGTCTGCGCGTCTGCGCGTCCGCGCGTCCGCGTGTCCGCGTGTCCGCGTGTCCGCGTGTCCGCGTGTCCGCGTGTCCGTGTGTCCGTGTGTCTGTGTCTGTGTGTGTGTCTGTGTGTCTGTGTGTCTGTGTGTCTGTGTGTCTGTGTCTCTGTGTCTCTGCGTGTCTGCGTGTCTGCGTGTCTGCGTGTCTGCGTGTCTGCGTCTCTGCGTCTCTGCGTGTCTGCGTGTCTGCGTGTCTGCGTGTCTGCGTGTCTGCGTGTCTGCGTGTCTGTGTGTCTGTGTGTGTGTGTGTCTGTGTGTGTGTGTACCCGTTTTTTGTGGCGACGATTCCGGAGAAACTACTAAACGTATCGGGACGAAACTTCATATTTAGAAGTTTCATAACCAAACTTAGAGCTGAAAAGCTTTCTGTTGAAAAGGGTCCAAAGGAACTGGAGGTTTAATCTTAGCATTTTTGAAAGTTTTTGCAAATAAGCCGCCATTTCTGGAATTTCGTCGAAATAGTTACATAATAAATTAAAGATGAGGAAGTTCTGAATAAGTTATGAATATGAAATTTTTTGGTACAATCAATAGTTTAGCAGCATGAGCAAATTCTATTTCATCGAGATCGGTCGTACTGCATTAAAACTAGTAGCCAAGATATGTCAGAAATTTTGATTCTAATGACAGTAATGACACTAACGACAACGCTAATGTTTTGACAATAACGTCTGTCAATATAAGCTGCGTTCGGATATTATATTACACCTTTTACACCCAATAACACGTAAGTCTCATTTGGACGGTGTACCCGGTGTCAACGGAGTACAATATCCGAACGCAGCTTTAATCGACATCTCTGTCTAGTTCTACTAGTTTTATTTTAATGCAGACATAGCCGATCTCGATCAAATAGAATTTCATGCAGATAAACTATTAATTTTATATATAGTATGATAAAGTCATGTGCCTGGCCACATCAGATTTTTTTTTTGGTGCTTTATAGAATTACATAAACGACAATGTTTACCATACGCAGGGCAATTTGTTGAGGGAGTCGGGTAATGCATTTACCGCAATTTCTTGTTGGGGGACGATGGACACCATTGAAATTTGAATTATTGTTGAAACCGGTTGCCATTTCGAGTTTGGAACTGTTTGATGTCACGGGCCGTCTTCGAAATCGGTCATCACGTGGTGGTTCCCTAGTCATGCGCGTATGTGATGCTTTGGTTTTTCCGCAATTTCTTGACCATGTTTTCTATATTCTTCCACGTACTGATAAATTTTTACAGCTTTTTCCAAATCCATATCATTGTCTTCCTATAACCTCTGCCTTAAATTATCTGAATTTAACCAACATACTGACAATTTTTGGCTTTATTCTGCAACTCTGTTACGCAGTGATGTATGCATTCACCATCCAGGTGTCTTCGGGTTACAAATCTATGACTCTCATATACGATATTAGTTTTTTGTTGGAAATGAAGCTCGAACGTACTGATTAACGTGTTAATTTTATCGTCTTCTTTCTTCTTGAATTCATATGTATTAAAGATTCTCAAACCTTCCTCTCCGATAAAATGCCGTAATTGGGCACATTGCATAGCCTCATACTTTTTGTTAAGACCAGCCGCTATCAGATAACTTTTGAACTTTTGGATCCAAAATTTCCAGTTTTCCGAGATATTTCACGAAAAGTTCATTGATGTTATACCTCTATCTCATCGATATATTCTTCCATCTAACTTGATTTATCTTTATTTCGCTTACTAAAATATACTTTGATGTTCGCAGTGCAATGTCACTTCTATATCAAACTACATATTGGAATACACTGTTTAGTAAACTGGAATACATTATGTACAAAAAGAACTCTTACAAGATAAAGCGGGTATTTCAAATAATACATGTTCGCCAATCGGTTAGCAAAATGTTAATTTAAGAACTGGCGCACATACACTATTTTTTCAACCCAGTGCCTTAACGTTTCTTTTCCGGATATGACTTCATTAAGTTACTAATCACTAGACTATAACAGCATTATTAGTACATTATTTGACGAGCACATAACTAAGGATATAAATGGCGAGCATGAAGTTTTATCTACGACTCATAAATTCCATTTTATATCAAATATTTTAAAGGTATTTGTCAATGATGGCGAGGCAAGCTGTCACATAACTGTCATCTACGTAGGTTTTGACAGATTTTGACACTAGCGTCATATAATGATGACTTCGTTCAAATAATGAAGTCATTATTTGAACGAACTGTCATTAATATACAACGCTAGTGTCGTTATAATCATTGGCGTGTAATAATGATGGGGATTATATAGTCATAGATTCGTATGCAATGAACTTATTATATATGAGTCGTAGATAAACATTATTTATTTATATTGAAAAATTTCCTTTTGTAAGGTATGTATGTATATGTCATTTGTGTCTCCATTTCTTCACGATTTGTTTCCTTTCTTTCATTGTAAATGGTATCTTCCAACCTCCTAACACGGTTGCTTTTTGGTATCGAGCGAGTTTCTTGATTGACTCGTCAATTTATACGAGAATTGTTGATTATATTAATGTCAACTCTAATTTGAAATTTTCGAATTTGATATTTGTCGTCCTTCCTTAATAGGTAAGTTTCCAATGTGAAAATTCTATGGAATTCGAAGGGCCACATAATAACATTTATTCTTGATAAAACTGATGTCTAGCGATTTCTACCATTGCAACGGTGGAAACCGGAAACTCGATTGGATGAAGAATGCTAACATCTGAAGGGAGAAAATGATGCAGAAGATAAGTATACAAAAGTAATAAAAAGGTTATGTAGAAGGAGAAAGAGAGAATTTCTTAACCGCACGCGCAACAGCAGATTGACTAAGTTTCAATACTTCATATAAAAATCCTTTTAGGTATTCTGCTAATAGTGTTAACTATTTTTTTTAAATATTGATGGTTTCTAAGATAACGGCAAAAGAATAGAATTATTAACTTTCCTTTTCGAATTGTATTGTATTGTTGCATACAAAAGTTCACCTCGTTCTGTTTCTCGACTGATTTTTTTGTATTGAATTTCCAGACATACTCGTAATACAAAAGCAATTTGAGTTTTATTTCAGCGTGATACTGGCAGCTCAAAAAGTCGTTGAAGCAAAATTATTTTTTTTCTACATTTGGTACCATTTGGTTTCTAGCAGAAAAAAAAACAAACAAATACAGGCCAGATAGTCATTTCATTGGCTAGAGGACGGTTCAAAGTTTTGTAAGCCCGACGGAACTTTCATTCTATGGTACACAACGACGATTTAGTTGTGTACCATAGAATGACCATATTACAAATGTCGACGGTACAGGTCAAGTTCTGCGTGTCATTCTTGTACAACTTTGTCTACCATAATTTCATGGTCACTCGCAAATTTACCTTATCAATTTCGTATAAACAACAATCAGCGTCACAGCGTGGCATTGATGCAACTTCTAAGCTGGATTATAAAACATTAAACCTTCCCTCTATCCAATGATTTGGGGCATATCTTTTAATCTTTACTTTTTGCTTTATTAACATTCAATTATTGGAAGAGCATAAGAAGAGCAGTCGACAACTGCTCAGAGCAATGAACAAAATGTTGTCATTATTATTTACAATGCTAATAAACTACTTTCCTGTAAGAAGATATGTGACAACGGGTGATAAGTTAGTAAGATTATTTGGTTTTAGGTACTAAGTATTCTATAGTTATCTGTGTTTTCTATGATCTATATCCTAGTATTGGCCTGCGTATAATTCAAAATTTACCAACTTCTTTTACGAAATTCCATAGGTAGGTATATAAATTATTCAGTGTTGATTGCTACATACGGAGGTCAAAAAGCATCCCAAGTTAAAAAGCGTTCAATAAAACGAAGCAAACATAACCACAGACACGTTGTGGTCGTGGCAGCCAAATTTATTACTTTTAGAACTGTATCTGTCTGTCTATCGCGTGTTTACCAGCTACAATTCGCTCGGAATAGCTCCACCCACAGGATTGGGACTCTCCTACTTCTTTAACACAGTACTCTGATTAGAATTAACGTGGTCCGATTAAAATTACAAAGAAACAGATGTTAAACGTGAATAAATTCACAAAAGGGCACAGTGGAAAATGCAAAAATATTTAAAACTGCCGGTTTGTTTATTCCGCTCGTCGTCGACGATTTATAAAAGGTCATGCATAAATTATGCACACCCCTTCCTCTTTTTCCTGTCTCTCCGTGAAAGCACAAAAGGAAGAAGTTACTGCAACTCCCATATACGGTACACGCGGGCGCGTCGACGTAAATGTAAATATTTGCGTTCGGTTCGCGACTGGAAAAGCCTCTTTCGACATAAACAAGTCGAAATTCATCTATTTCTTCCTGCTTCAGTATGTTCCGCAATACCGGCGTTCTGTAATTTTTAGCATGCAGGTTATGTGGTGTGTGGATAAACATGTTGGACAACCAGCGAGTATTACAAACCAGTACAGGATAATAAATTTAGGTTCCTGGGGATCTATTTTCAAACTCGTGACTAGCGATCACGCACGCTCGCACCGGTGATAGCTAAAAGAAGCGTATTTTAAAACTGCACGCTCGCAACCATCGTACACGGTTTGTTTTTCACAAGGTGACTACCCTGCGGTGTGAGTGGGGACTGCCCTGCGTATAGCAGCAAGAGGTGTGGCTCAGGATAATATAACCAGTGTTACCAAATCAGTGAATTTTTCACTAGATCTGGTGTATTGGTCCTCCGATCTGGTGACATAAATGGCATCTAGTGACCTAGTGACTTTTCTGGTGAATCGATAAAAGCTTTTTAGTGAAAATCTAGTGTAAAAATCATAATGATCACATATCATTTATCATA
This sequence comes from Aphodius sticticus, assembly GCA_963966075.1. Classification (NCBI taxonomy): domain Eukaryota; kingdom Metazoa; phylum Arthropoda; class Insecta; order Coleoptera; family Scarabaeidae; genus Aphodius; species Aphodius sticticus. The sequence continues at coordinate 42,706,817 of OZ014507.1, read as the reverse complement.
TTTCTACAACAAATATTTACTACCGCATTGCACGATACGATAATATATCTGTGTTCGTAATGTTGGTAGCGTGAGGTGTTCAGTTCAGTCATGGTGTTATGTGTTGCTGTATTCATTTCCAAGCGAACCGTTCAGTTGGGAACTTGTTCAGTTTTTTAGATGTAGTCGTTTAAACGCCGTTCTGTTTTATTTATTTCTTAGTAATAGGTGCCTATCAACTTCCAAGGTTCTAGAATTAAATTTCTAGCATGTTTATAGATACATATTATTGAATTTATTGTGTTTTATTTATTATTGTATGTATTGTGTAAAATAAGTTGTTTTATGATGTTTATTCTTTTTTCTACTCCTATTGATGAATGCATTCATTATCATGGCAATTTATGACACGTAATACTAACTATTCCCAACACATGGCAAATATTTCATCCCTGGCTCCTCATACCCAGCGAGTCGTGAGAAATATTTCATTTTTCACGGCTTTAGAACCAATCACAGCGCTGTATTTTTCATTTCCATTATGTTTTGATACACTGCTTAGCGACATTGCCAAGGCATTGACAACATCTCTAAGTGACACGCGCACCAAACAATATTAATCTGTCAAAATCCTGTAAACCGTCATAGTGACATACAGCCGTCCCTATATGCAATAAATTAATGTATAAAATTTCATTGCATGGTCGTAGAAAAAGTATAGTATTCCATTCGCAAGTAATGGCAACTTCTCACTCGAACGTTCAAACTTCATTCTCATGAGAAATTGCTTACATTACTTGCTCATAGAATAATATACTATAGCGTTATTCACAACATAACACTGTACCACCGTACCACCTGTCACTGTAACACTGTACTACAACCGAACTTAACTTCATTGATTATAACCAACCAATTTTGCAACATAATAGACGTTTCTCGTTCTGGTTTTTGATCTGACGAAGTGCGCGCGCTTTTCTCCCAGGACCACCCAGGACTAAATTAAGTTGGCAACTATGCTTTGTAAAAATCCTAATGAGTATCAAATGAAATGTAATTGATAAAAGATAAGTGTGAGAATGGCATGCATTCATTGAAAACTGAATAATTATATGGTAGTGAACATGAAAACCAAAATACCTACTGTGTGTTTAGGTTAGGACAGTTCAGGAAATGTTTCAAAGTACATAAAAACAGGTACACCCGCGTCAAAGTTCCTTGAGTTGGGATACGTGGATACAGAATACTTCATTATTAAAGCCGAAATTGGTAATTTCACATGGAATGCGTGTTTTCTAGGGATTTTAAGCAATATTATGTTTGATTATGTTACCAGATTTGACAGCGGCGCCAAGTCTTCGGCGCATGTTGTCTAGCATTTTGGGTCAGAAGTAGAAGCCCCTATTATTAATTAACTATAATTTTAAATTTTGTGTTACGAAAATCTGGTGATTTTGATTGTTACATATAACACCCCCCCCCCTCCTCCCCCCGGTCGACGGTTTTATTGCGACCGAATCACCTTAACAATGCCTAACTCCGTTGATTGTGGATACTTGTAGATTGTTAGTGAAAATCTGGTGATTTTTTGACCATGTCTTAGTGACATGGCTACATTCATAATTGGCAACACTGATACAACCTACCCATCGTGCGTCCGTTTTGTTGTCTGCGTTCAAAGTGGTTAGACTTTTATATTTTATGATGGCGTATGGAGATATAATGGACGAGGAGATGGTTGCATTACAAATCATATAATATTTACACAAATCTGAGGAACATGGATTTTGTTAATTGAAACTGAATAAGTGAAAAAAACCTGTTTTTTTTTCAAATTATAGCCGCTTGATCCAATGCCGTAAATCTCGAATTCCATAGAAAACAACATACTATTTCACTTGGAAATTATCCCACCTCTACTTGGTTAATATCAGAACAAACCCGAATTATGTATTAAATAATTTTCATGTAAAACTACAATTAAAAAGTTTATTATGCCTTTATTAGTTTACGTGTATTATAATATACATTTATTATATTAGTAATAATATCAATAATTTATTTATTTATTTATTTATTTATTTATACAAGTTGGACACAGTACAGGACGAACCCACTTACACTGTGTCACGTTTACAACTAATAATGTGCAGTTATGTCAAACAAACAATAAAGCAAAAAGTACAAAGAAAAGCAATAAAAATCAAAATCAAAGACGCAGTTGAGATTGCTGTATGCAAAGTAACAATAACAGAATCATAAGAAAAGTAACAAAAAATTCAAAAAATTTTCAAAAAATAAAAGTAACAGAAATATCCATAATAATAACAATAATAATAGCAACAAGCCTACAAATTCTTTAATGTGAGGGTTCCGACAACAACCATACGCCGGAATCTGTGATAGTTAAATCGGAACATATCGACACTGACGCGGTCGGAGGCGCGAGCCATCCTCAGCATCGGCGAATTCAGGAATGCGTTCGTGCGAGGAGATGGTGTGTGAAACAGAAAATCAAATCGTAGGAGGCGAGGGGGAACATGAATGCCAACCAGACCAAGCAATGCTGGAGAGTCGCACTTACCATGGAGTATCTTATAGTGAAATAAAATATCACTGCAAAACCGACGCTGACGGAGAGTTAAAATTTTAAAATGATTACACGCAGATTCGTAGTCTATATACTGATAGTGACTTTTGTAACTAAGATATCTTACAAATCGCTTTTGAACTCGCTCAAGTCTGGAGATGTGTACCTGGTATAGATATAAGGTGATATAAGGTGATATAAGGTGAGAAACGTAAGATATATGAAATGTTCGAACTAGGAGTTAGAATCAAAAGACTACTATGTATAATATAATTTGTATGGTAAAGATTATATGTTTTTAAATATAATTTTAAATATAGTATTAATGTAAATTAATTAATTAACAAATACAATAATTCTAATGTAAAAATGTTTTCAAATGACAGATAATATTAACAATATTGTTACCCTACAGATGTTGATAATGTCAAATGACATGTATCAAATAATGTTCTTGCAACTATGCCAATTTTCTTATGTATATTATAACAAATCTATTTTACACCAAAAAGTACTGTGATTAACACGAATGAAACTTGTGTGACACCAGTCATAATTTAATTATTTACAGATTGATTGATGATATTTAGAGACCGGACATGCACAAAAAAGTACTTCAAAATCCAGGCTTTTGGAGGGGTAAGCGGCGGACAACGATCTGGATAAAACAGTACGCTTACAACGTTACTAGTCGCGCCGCTCTGTTGATGATACGCGTACGATATTATTGTACTACTACACACCAAGCGATACCTCAACATCTGAGTCGTTGATTCAAGTCAAGTATGTAACTGGTCCAGCTAGTGGTTTGGGCTTGTTTACGCTATCGAGAGTATCGAGGCGGTTCATTGGCGTTGCCTGCGAAATTGCTGGGGGTTTCAAACTTTCAATAGTAATATATTAGCACATTTATTAATATTTGAAACGTTTATTAATATTTAGTATTTCTTATAAAATAAATAAAATACCACACTTCTCGTGCGTGTTAAAGAACCGTTACGCAATAAATAACTCAATATTTAATAATAATAATAATAATAATAATAATTTATTGATCTCTTATACCAGAAGTATGAGACATGTCAAATTACATAATCAATGAGAACAGAAAAAATCCTAATACACATAAAGAACATTTCAAAATTACATTTTCACCTGTTGAAAAAAGAAAAGAAACAAAGTAACATAACATAGTAAATAAACAATTAACTATAATTCAAAAATATGAACTAAATAAATGACAAAACTATAATTGGCCAAAATCCACTCTAAAAAACTCTTCCACAGTGTAAATCACTCGATGTAATAACAAACGCCTTAGCGCTGACTTAAATATTTTTAGACTTAGGTGTTTTAGCGAGTCGGGCAGGTGATTGTAAATGCGAACCCCCAAAACACTTGGTGACAATTCAGTAGTGTGTAACCTATGACGTGCAACAAGAAGATCGTTACCGCGGGTAGGATAGCCATGATCATTTGCTTGGAAATTCGTGCGGTTGCTGTGAATATAACATGAAGCCTCAACCACATACACAGACAACACAGTTAAAATGCCAAACGACTCAAATATGTTGCGGCAAGAAGTCATTTGACTGACCCCCGCGATACAGCGCAAGGCTCTTTTCTGTGCAATCAAAACATCGACCAAGCATGGAGAGGAACCCCACAATAAAATTCCATAGCTCATTCGCGAGTGAAATTCCGCGAAGTAAATGTTCCTCAAACACTGAAAATCTACGATTTCTCTCAGATAACGTAATTTAAAAGTAGCCGTGTTGAGTTTACTAACCAGCTCCCTGCAGTGTCCGTTCCACTTTAAATCGTCTGACAACTGCAACCCCAGAAATCTGACACTACTCCCAGCAAGCACGCAGCTCTCACCAACATGACTGTCAAACATGGGAGCATCGGAATGGAAAGATGTTCTAAATATAAGTCTCGTAGTTTTTGCTACATTTAGCGAGAGAGAGTTGGCAGAAAACCAGGAAAAAGCTCTGTTCATTTCTGTGTTTGATGCTTCCTGTACGCTGTTCTTATTGTCCGAGATAAGTATGGTGGTGTCATCTGCATAGTTCACGACAAAGCTGTCGTGCAGAAAATCTACGATGTCGTTAATGAAGAGCGAAAACAAAAGTGGCGCAAGCACCGAACCCTGAGGAACACCAACATTAATAGGTAAGATTGACGATCTTGCCCTTCTGTATCCGACACCACATCTATACTTAATCTCTACAAACTGTTGTCTCTCTGAAATATATGTCGAAATCCAGGACAGGGCCAATCCCCTGAATCCCATCAATTGCAGTTTTGACTTTAGCGTATCATGCTGGACACAGTCAAATGCCTTACTCAAGTCGCAGAAAAACCCAACAGGCGTCCTTCTCTGCTCTAGATCATGAATGATCCTATTATAAATATCGAGCACAGCTGTTATCGTCGACCTGTTCTTGCGGAAACCATGTTGGTGGTCTGTGATTAGATTGTGTTTATCTATAAACCCCTGAATTCGACCCAGCATGGCATATTCAAAAATCTTTGAAAAATTTGAGATGAGAGATATTGGCCGATAATTCGACACGTCGCTTGGATCTCCTTTCTTAAATAGAGGCATACTACGCGCAACCTTCAACATACTTGGGAAGCAACCACTTTTAAATGACTCGTTAATCAGAAATGTTATCGGTTTGATCAAAAGATGTGAGCATTCTTTAATTAGGTTGCATGGGATTTCATCTGGACCTGCACAAGCCTTATTTTTTAATTTTTTAAATACATCCATCATCTCAAGCTCCGAATACGGAAAAAGAAAAATGGTAGATGGATTTGAATTGATGGTACTCATACCAATGTCAGTCTTCATAATCTTACTTATGATATCGAGCGGTACTGTGGTGAAATAATTATTAAATTCAGTCGAAACTTCTATGGGATCATTGACTGTTATACCGTTTTTTGATAAATGAATGTTTCCTGTACTTACATTTTTCTTATTTTGCAAAGTATTTATTATATTCCATGATGTTTTAACTTTATTATCTGCGCCAAAAATAAGTCTACTGTAGTATATTCTCTTTGTTAATTCGATTAGTAGCTTATGGCTGATCTTCTTTAAATTGTAAGCGTTTGTTAAAACGGGATATTTGGCCTTCAGTATGTACAGATCCTTAAGGTCATTGCTAGATTTCACTACACTCGAGTTTATCCATGATTTTGTAAAATAACTGAAAGAGGTGGTCATAACTGGAAAACATAGATTGAAGTAATATTGTATACTGTTTGAAAAAAATTGAAACATTTTATTCATATCTGCCATCTCATATAACGAGCACCAAGTTTCAGTTGCTAAGAAAGCTTTGAATTGTATCTTATTTGCCATCGAATAATTTCGCTTTTTATCATAGACTCTTTCCATACTCTGATCAAACCTATCCGCACCATTCAACAGAAGAAGTCTATGATCCGAGAAATGAACATCTTGTACGTCACAGGATAACTCACCATCAATGTTTGTGCATATGTTATCAATCACCGTACCCGAGCCACTGCCAACTCTCGTAAAGTCTTTCGCTAATACCCTAATGTTGTAAGACTCTAAAAGATTACAAAGATCGTGATATCTTTTCGACTCACTCAGAAAGTTAAGGTTAAAATCTCCTGCTAACAATAACGAAATATTAGGAATATATACAAAATCTAATACTGTGTTCAAATTTACAAGAAAAGCTGGAAAGTTACCCAATGGTGATCTGTATACAGTAATAACAACTGTCGTTTTGTTATTGAAACGATAGCTCGCGGCACATACTTCAAAATCTTTTTCTACACAATACATTGAAAGATCTAGCAATTTAAAATCCAAACTACGATGTGCCCAGATTGCACATCCGCCCCCACGATAATCCGATCTACCAAAGCTGGAGATATAGTTGTAATTATTGAAATGAATATGTTTCACCTGGTCAGATTTTAGCCAAGTCTCCGTAAGGCAGACCACACTCGGGCAATATTTAGTTAGTGCTATTTCAATATAATTAATTTTTGACTGTAAACTCTGCGTATTCAACAATAATAACAAGGTTTTACGATTACTGAGCGTATCGCGCTTTACATCGACGAGCGCAGCAGGTTCCTCGGAGGATCTCCTAAAAAAGTACGACCAATCATGAATCTCCGCACACCGACGCCCTCCGGCCAGATATTGGGATCCAAAAGCTTGGTTGCCATCTCCAAGTCTGTTTCCACCTTGAACGAAGCATATGATGGACCTTTTGATTGTAATTTCTCGCAGTTGATGACGGCGTTTGGTATTATATCTTTTATGTAATCCGTGACATCATCTATGGTGGTTTTTACAGCTAATCGACAGATATGCACGTATCCTCTTGGTGTTGGCCTCGGCGCTGCAGACAATGGCTTGGAAGATAAGATTTGACCAGTGCCTATCATCATTGAATTTTTGCGAGTCTTAAGTGTAGTTGCAAAGGAGGGTATAGCTGGTTGCGATGCGCTGGGGATTTCCGATCGAATGTTCGATTTTTCTTTATGGACTGAATCCAGTTTCTCGCTTAGTGGTTCTTTCGGTATTGCCGATTTTGGTTTCACCTCTGGTACAACATGTGACTGAATTTGTTCAACTATACGTTTATTCAATACATTTATCAGTTGTTTCTTCTATAAGCTTTGTTTGATTTTCCACCACAATTTTGCAGGTATTTAACTCCTTTTTGACCCCATCAAATTCATTTAACAAATTTTCCGATAGTTTAACGATCATTATCGGTAATTGAGTCTTCAATATATTAGTGATGATAGTTTTAAAAGACTCACTTATTGAGGGGTCCAGATCTCCTTCTGAGTTGTTTCTATCCTTCTTTGGTGGCATTATCAGGACAGTAGATCAAAATTACTCACAGCTTAACAAAACACGTCCTATACGCACGACGGTTACGGTATGTTATATTTAACCTTGTATTAATTAGCTCATATGTACTGAGTTCGTCGTGAAAAAATACGATAGTGGATAGTAAAATAATAGGTAAGTGATTAACATTTCCTATTAATTATAAATAAATATCAACTGGGAAATATCGGATTACGAGAATTCTACTACAGAGGGTCGTATTTTCAACAATTCAATATCACAGTACAACTTGTATTTTCGGTTGCCTATAAGGCAGTATATATATATATATATATATATATATAGCATAACGTTTTCGGTAATTTTTGCGACTCTGGTAAGTGACCGTGTATCATTCTCGTCAACTAAACATCAAATCCCCCTTTCAGATACGACCCAAAGACCACATTTACGGGAATAAGGAGTTATGCGCAGATCAAACCTACATCGTAGATATGATCGAGTTCAAATACTGCCGTGGGATTATGTATGCGCAATAAATAGTTTATTGAATATCAGCATACCTACACATACCAAGCTATCTAAAGTGTTGAGGATTTCTTAGAGTATGTAACGTATGTTTTCGGTAACATTTGGGACAGACGTCTGGTCGTCTTTTGTTTGTATGTCGCTTCCAACATTGTCTTAGGTCTAGTTGTGTGCAACTATTTGTATTACCTCCATCGCATTATTTTACAAGTATAATTTATTCTATTAAACTACTTTACCGAAATTAGAATTTGGTTTCAATTATAAGTGTGTGTAAATGTATAAGTCTCAGCGGCTGCCTAGCGGAATTAGGTAGACACCGCCAAGGCAGATTTATATTAGGTATGCTCCAAGCGTGGACGCATTTGGTACTGCTTGGCGCATTTATGTTTTGAGCGTCACCGAACACGTGCCCAGTTTGTTTACAAACTGGGCACGTGTTATTTCTGCTTGTATGTTTTGTGCTCAAACACAAAATTAGTGAATTTCACACTCAATTATCGAGAGGGAATCTTTAAAACGGTATTACATCGAATTTCACAATTTTTAATGTATTTATTTCATATCTGAACTGTGCTGGCGTTCTGGTAGTGACGCCATCCAGTATCATTTTAACGAACCATATACCATAAGGGCGACACTGAATTATCGAGAGAGAATATTTAAACCCGTATTACATCGTCATTCACAATATTAGATGAATTTATATCATAATTGAATGAAAAATTTCTTTATTCTTAATCAATTCTTATTTAATAGCAGTTCCATTTTGCATGCGCCATCTAGTTAGTTGGTATTTACGGTCGCATAACCGATTTACAAGGCGCGCCACGAATTTATCTTTTGAACGTCATATCCGCCTGCGCATAAGCATACCTAATATTTATATGCCTTGGACACCGCTATTAAACGTTTAGCGTTATACCAATTCCTTAGTAAGTTCTTGTTCTTCGAAGTAACTAATCAGTCACCGCCAAAAACTTCTATTGTGACTATTATAATTATTAGACCACTATATTTAAGTTAAATTTTTAGGTTATGATAAAATGTAAATATACAGGGTGTTCCTAAATATCATGTAAATACGAAAAGGGGTAATTTTTTGGCTTATTTAATGACCAAAAATTCATATAAAAATAGGTCCGCAAACGCTTCGTTGCCGATCAACAAGGTGTTGAAATTTCAAGATTTTGTTGGTTTTTTCTTTACAGCTATTGTACCCTAGTTTTAATTTTTAATAGTTGGTGGCGAATGAAATGTCAAAATAAATAGTAACAAAAGGTTATCTAAATCAAGCCCAGGCATACAAGACAATTATTTAAAAAATTTTAATTTCATCTAGCGAAACACAAAAGAGCTTTTATTTTTTTTCTCGATAACGGTGGTAAATATGAAAAAACTACAAAAGATTAAAATGCTTTAAAACAAAACAAAAAATGCATCTGGTATTGTAGAATCCACCAGCGGCACACCGAAAAAAAGTTCATGGGGAGAAAAGGGGGAAGGACCCCTGAAAAAATATCTCCCTGTAGTTTCTTAAAACCATTTGGTATGCCCAATGATGTAAGTCCTACACCGCTACCCATATTCCAAATTAGAGCTAAATATCTCAAAAACAACAAGAGCTATAAAGAAAAACTAAAGAAAATCTTGAAATTTCAACACCCTGTAGATCGGCAACGAAGCGTTTGCGGACCTATGTTTATATGAATTTTTAGTCATTAAATAAGCCAATGAATTTCCCCTTTTCATATTTACATGATATTTAGGAACAGCCTGTATATATATATACAGTGCGTTCATTTCAAAACTTCCCACCCGGAATAACTTTTGTTATAATGACGTCACAATATTGAGCAAAAACACGTCAATTTTTACTTAAAGGGGGAACTTTAAAACTAGTTCTAATCTAATCATAGGTCCCACCCCTTCAACCCCATCCACCCCTACTTTCGATTTTTAAATGGGACTACCTATCTTCATATACCTCATTTTAAAGGGGATAAAAATGTCTATTCACTCATAAAAAATAAATTAAATCGGTTTATTCATTTCCGAGATAGAGTTAAAAGCGTATCATTTAATTTTATCGAGTTAGCATAGCTCTCACATACCACAGATAGTTTATTGTGTAAATTACCATGGTTACTATTATGACATTTCCTAGATTCCTAGATTTCAAGCTTGATCGAGCTGTATTCGATTGCTAAAATCTAGTATTTAGATCATTTTATGAAGATGGTTTATACTTTAGAAGAAAGAATAGATATAATTCTTATTTACGCCGGTGTAAATCGTTGTGCTCGTTGGGCGCCAAGAGTTGTCAACGATAAGTATCCCGATAAAAATGTAAGCCATCGTTATGTAATTGATTTGATTCAAAAATTTCTTGAAACTCGTTCAGTAGAAAATAAGAAGAACAAGCAATCGAGAGTTATGGTAGAAGGAGCACAAATTGAAGTTGTTGGTCATTTAGCAACGGATCCAAGAATATCTATAAAAAAGGTTGCTGCGCAAACCCAAATATCTCTTGGTTCGGTACATAAAACATTAAAATTAAATAAGTTCTTTCCTTTCAAGATGCAAATACATCAACGGCTCGCTGAAGACGATTTTGATAGGAGTATTGAATTTTGTGAGCAGATTACACAGAGAATCACTGATGATCCAAATCTATTAAAAAATATCTGCTTCAGTGACGAATCGACATTCTATTTAAACGGGTTTGTCAACAAAAATAATTGTAGACACTCGGACACTGAAAATCCACATGTGTTTCGGGAAGACCATACACAATACCCTCAGAAGCTCCATGTGTGGGCTGGTATTCTAGGAGATGAAATAATCGGTCATTTTTTTATTGAAGAAAATCTCACAGGCCAGCTTTATCTGGAGCTCTTGAATAATGTGATTACTCCAATTATAATTCGATCTTTGGAGAACAAAGTTGATGAAGAAGGACGCCAATTCCTCAGTGCACTTCTTGTGGTTAAAATTGGTTAAATGAAAGATTTTATGGGAAGTGGATAGGAAGATGAAGGGCCGAGCACTATAATGGCCAGCAAGATCCACGGATAACGCCACTTGATTATTTTCTCTGAGGTCATTTAAAAACTCAAGTTTTCAAAACGGAACATTTACATATCTTAAAGTTCGAATAACTCGAGAGTGCCGGCAGATATCCCGCGAAGCATTTAGAAAAGTGCGACGTGCCTTCGAGAGTAGACTTTATTTATGCTTAGAAAAAAATGGAGCACATTTTGAACAGTTTATAAACTAATTGACAAAAAATAAATCGTTGTTATTAGTTATTTTTACATAATAAACAGTATCCGAATTATGACGTGAATAATAATGTCACGATGCTGCTTTTTCTAAGATACTAAATGCAGATATCACATTTAAAAATGAAAAGATTGTTTCATCCCCTCTACATGATGGTACCTACTGTCATTTGTAAATCAAAAGTAGAGTTGGCTAGCTGTGAAGAGGTTAGAAACAAAATTCTATTAGATATAATTAATTAAAATTACCCTTGAGGACAGCGATTTTGAAGTTTCCATTTCAGCTTCTAGAAAATTCTGTTTTTTCGGTTTATGAAAAAAGTCTGTACATTTTGACAATTCGTGCAATTTTGTTTTAAGAAACCGTGGTATTGGTTTTTTTTAGCAAGGTTAACTGAAAGCGTGGACCTGAACTTTAAAAATTAAAAGAAAAGCATGCAAAAATTCTGCAAAGTGGCATTTCCTCTCTATCAAAAAAAGAACATTAACTCTTACTTTATTTGATCTCTCTCGGAAACGAATAAACCGATTTATTTTATTTTTTATGAGTTAATAGACATTTTTATCCCCTTTAAAATGAGGTATATGAAGATAGGTAGTCCCATTTGAAAATCGAAAATAGGGGTGGCTGGGGGTGAAGGGGTGGAACTTATGATTAGATTAGAACTAGTTTTAAAGTTCCCCCTTTAAATAAAAATTGACGTGTTTTTGCTAAATATCGTGACGTCATTATGTCAAAAGTTATTCCGGGTGGGAAGTTTTGAAATGAACGCACTGTATATAGAGAGGAGAAAGCTATTTGTCGGGCAATTCCGTCATACAAAATCGATGAAGCAACCGTAGACACGTGTTTCGGACTAATAGAATTGCCCGACAAATACCTTTCTCCTTTTACATCTCACCGTCGATTAACCACCTTTCCTCTTATATATATATATATATATATATATATACCGGGTGTTCCTAAATATCATGTAAATACGAAAAGGGGTAATTCTTTGGCTTATTTAATGACTAAAAATTCATATAAACATAGGTCCGCAAACGCTTCGTTGCCGATCTACAGGGTGTTGAAATTTCAAGATTTTTTTAGTTTTTCCTTTATAGCTCTTGTAGCTTTTGAGATATTTAGCTCTTTGGAATTATAGGTTACGCTGTAGGACTTACATCATTGGGCATACCAAATGGTTTTAAGAATCTACAGGGAGATATTTTTTCAGGCGTCATGCCCCCTTTTCTCCCCATGAACTTTTTTTCGGTGCGCCGCTGGTTGATTCTAAAATACAAAATGCATTTTTTGTTTTGTTCTAATGCATTTTAATCTCTTGTAGTTTTTTCTTATTTACCACCGTTATCGAGAAATAAAAATAAAAGCTTCTTTCTGTGTTTCGCTAGATGAAATTAAATTTTTTTAAGTAATTGGTCTAGTATGCCTTGGCTTGATTTAGATAACCTTTTGTTTGTATTTATTTTGACATTTTATTCGCCACCAATTGTTAAAAATTAAAACTAGGATGGCGCGGTTTATGTAACAATCTTGAAATTTCAACACCCTGTAGATCGGCAACGAAGCGTTTGCGGACCTATGTTTATATGAATAGAATAGGAGTATAGGATAGGAGTTCATCAATAGGAGTAGAAAAAATGTTTTTTCTACTCCTATTGATGAATGCATTCATTATCATGGCAATTTATGATAAGTAATACTAACCATTCCCCACATACATGACAAACATTTCATTCCTGGTTCCTCATACCCCGCGAGCCGTGAGAAATATTTCATTTCTCGCGGCAATATTTCATTTCTCACGGCTGTAGAACCAATCATAGCCATATCATAGCGCGGATTTTCATTTCCATCGTGTTTAGATAGACTGCTTAGCGACGTTGTCATGGCGTTGACAACGTCGCTAAACGACGAGCGCTACAAACAATTTTAATCTGTCAGATATTTTAGCGAAATACACGTACAGTGTACAGTAATTACTGTAATTCGTTACTCATAATTATAAAAAAATTGGATTCTGATAGCGAACAAGAGGAAATGTGTACTCCACCTGATGTAATACAAGCCGCGCAAATCCGCACATTAAATTTATTGCCCGAAAAATCGAGGCCAAAATACGAAAAAACCTACAACGCGTTTATGGATTGGCGAATCAGAAAAAATGTAAGCTCATTTTCCGATAATGTTGTGATAGCCTAATTGGTGAGCTTGCCGACAAATTTAAGTCGTCCAGAAAAGTGTTATAATGTGACTTATTTAATACATCAATACGCACAAGGGATAATAATTATCTGTCATGTTGTAGGTTAGATACCTTGTTATCTTTTCTTCGCTGTCAATATTTGACACTTTTAGAAAAAGAATCTGTAATACCGACATAGTGTCATACATAAACAGAATACTATATGTACCGCCGCGTCACCGACGTCCCAATACGCACTAAATTAATTTAAAAAAATATTGTATAGTCGTAGAAAAAGTATAGTATTCCATTCGCAAGTAATGGCAATTACTCACTCGAACGTTTTGCAGCACTCGCCTACGGCTCGTGCTGCAAACTTCGTTCTCGTGAGTAATTGCTTACATTACTTGCTCATAGAATAATATACTATTATACAAGAGTTGTTTGACTCATTAGTTTCTATAACGTAAAATTATTTTCATTTATTCAGGGTGTTGCATTTAGGCGTGGCTGAAAGTCAGTAATTTTTTTTAATGGAACGGCCTGTATATCATGCCATATTTTGAATACTAAGGAAGTTGTCTTTCCAACTGTGTTAGATGTACTTGTGTAAAGTAAATAGTTTCTGAGATATTCAATTCTTTGTAAAAAAAATTGGCAATTGCAGGCCTTTGTTAAAAACTACGTTAATACTACATTTTTGCAGATATTGTCCTAAAAATTTTGTCACATAATAACTAAACCCATAGCTAGATGTTGATGTCATGAAAAATTTGATGCGCTATACAGGGTTATCGTAGCATGCACTAGTTTTTCAACACTTTCAAATCGCTTTTTCTTGAGATTTTTAAATGGAACATCCTGTATATTATTGGCTAATTGAAATGTCCCTGAAGTTCTTTGTAATTTATATTCACTATATCGTATATCAATTGTTAATAGTTTTTGTGATATTTGGCATTTAAAGAGTAGTATGCCATTTAGTATCTTAATATTGCTGGCTGGCATGATGTAAATTATTTAAATCGGTATAGAAGAAGACATTTAGAACTTATTTAACTAGTTTTATTCCTAGAAAAAGTATTACGGTTATCAATGTATTACACAATTTTATAAGTATGTTTTGCAATTTTTACAAACGTACAGCGAGCGAACCTGAAGAGTAGTAACCTGAAGACCTAGTAACTTCAGTTGGGCTCCGAACTAAACCAAAAAAAGTGTAGTTTTAAGGGGGACTATCGTGAAAAATTGTTCACCTTTGTGAAAATTGTGCGGAGATGTTTCATTGTAATAGTATGTGCGATCATACGCAAAAACAAACAGAAACGCTAAAATCTGTTTTGATGAGCTACGTTTGAGAACGGATTTGTATTCAGTACAAAAAACAACCAACACGATATACTTACTATTGTTACTTGGTTTAAAATAGGTTATTTTTCTGGAGAGACAATTCAAACTTGGGATAATATGAATGATAGTATGAGTAATATTGATAATGTGAATGGAAAGTGAGTTATTTGGAAGTGTTTTTCATAGATTTTGTGCTATGAATGAAAATCTGAATATAAAGATGCCTATCAGTTTGCTTTTGTTGCATATTTGGTTTTTGAGTGTGAGCACATAAATCACATCAAAGAAAATCTGATTTTCAACACTCAGAAGTCAATAAATTTTCACGATAGATAACCTAAAAGTACATGATTTAGGGTTTACTTTAGCAGTAACTAGAAATTTTTAAATCGCGTGTTCGGTTGCCTTACGCTACACGGCAAAATAACTTACAAAATTTCATATAAAATTATTAATATGTTGATAACGGTAATACTTTGTAGTATCACGCTGGTTAAATCGTTTCTAAATTATCTTTTCTATCGCCACTTGAAGACTTAAAATCAAACGACCAAATACCTTATTCAGAGCAATATTAAAATTTACAATTGCATTACATTTTCGTTAAATTGCAAATACCACAGAAAATAGTAACATTTGGTGTATGACATACTAGACGTAAATTGGAGCGAAATAAAGGGTTATTACAGCCAACACATATTATACAGGCTGTTCCATTTAAAAAACTCTAGAAAAAGCCATTTGAAAAACATCAAAATTTACTAAGTTCAATGAACATCCTGTATAGTGTATCTAATATCTTTGGATACTATCATCTACCTACTGACTTTGACTAATGTCATAGTTTAAAGGCAAAATCAGCAAAAATGTCGTTTTTACATAGTTTTTAAAAATATCCTGCAACGGGCATATACATTGGGAATATACAGTCCAAAGTCAGAAACCCAACTGCATGCAGATGCCAGCAAACACGGGTTCGGTTGCGCTCTACTTCAAAAGCAGCAAGATTGAAATTGGAAACCCATTGCATATATGAGCCGACAAACAACTGAGGCAGAAGCCAGATATCATAGTTACGAACTGGAAACGTTAGCTGTTCTTGAAGGCATAAAAAGGTTCAGAAATTACCTGTATGGATGTCATTTCACCATAGTAACTGACTGTAATGCCTTACGGTTGACTTGGACGAAAAGAGATTTAACACCACGCATTGGTAGGTGGTGGTTAGCTATCCAAGATTTCGACTTTACAGTAGAACACCGCCCAGGAAATAAAATGAGTCATGTGGATGCCCTTAGTCGTAACCCAGTTAGGAATCTCATCATTAACACCAGCGATTGGGTTTACGGTGTACAATCACAAGACGCCGATTTACAACTAATAAAACGACAGATTCGCGATGGAGGTGCTGAAACTGGCTTTGTTATTTGTGACGATAAAGTTTGCAAAATAACAGGTGACACGCCAAAAATTGTCATTCCTCGAGATGTAAGGTGGCGGATCGTAAAAATTTTTCACGACGATAATGGAAATCCTGGGTGGTACATTAGTCAAAGCGCACTTTAGATGCCATTAGAACAACCTACTGGTTCAACGAAATGAGAAGATTTACTAAAAAGTTTGTTGGAAACTGCATAGCGTGCATGATTTCAAAACGGCCCCCTGGCAAAAGACAAGTCGCTTTGCATCCAATAGAAAAAGTGGCTGAACCGTTCCATACGTTGCATGCGGACCATATTGGACCTTTTTGTAAAACGTCGAATGGTAATACACAAATACTAACAATAATAATTGATGGGTTCACAAAATTCGTTTGGATAGAACCGGTGCCAAACACTCGTAGCAAGTGTGTGTGTGATAAATTAGAAGCTCCCATAAAACTGGTCCATGCTCCAGTTAGAATAGTTACCGATCGTGGTAAGGCCTTTGATTGCAAAGAATTCAGAACATTCTGCGAAAAGCATAAAATAAAACACGTTAAAAATGCAATCGCATCGCCCAGAGGTAATGGACAAGTCGTCGAACGATCTAACAAAACCATATTAGAATGTTTAACTGCCAGTGTGGCTGGAGATCATGACAAGTGGGACGAATTTATTGTTCAAGTGCAGCGAGGCATAAATACTTCTCAAAATGCCACAACGGGTATAGCTCCCAGCGAACTTCTGTACGGGTTTAGACCTAAATTATATAATGAAATTCGATTAAGTGTCACAAAGCGAAAAGATATTCAAAGCTTACGAAATATAGCAAAAGTTCGTTGTGATGATAAAAGTAATAAAATGAAGGCAAGATTCGACAGAACGAAGGTGCAACCTCAAATGTTCAACGTTGGTGATGCTGTGTTGGTAGCAAGAACGCTTCTCGTCAGAGGGCTCACCAGTGGCAAATTAGTGCCGAAGTACATCGGACCTGTCCTGGTGACAGCACCACTTGGGAACGACCGCTATCGAGTAACGTCGTTCGCGAAGGATCGACGGTAACCGCTTAAAATTGTTTCGTCCACAAAAACTGTAGACGTGCGTTTGTTAAGAAATTTAATTTAACGTGATGACGAATTGTTGATAACTTCATGGTTTGTTTGTAAAGAGAAACACTCTTCTAATAAAAGTTGTAGTTACATTTGTGACGTATGACTAGTTATTGAGTTCAGACTTATTAACAGTCACACGTTATCCATATCGACTCTTGGTCTAGTGTACCAAACGAGCAGTCTAGTGTACTGCTTGGCCATCGATCCACTGCATCGTTTGGCCAATCTAATCGAATTCTGGTCTAGTGTACCAAAAGAGCAGTCTAGTGTACTGCGGTGCTAACGATTCAGTACATAGTGTGGCGCAACAAATCGATATGTGGTCTAGTGTACCAAACGAGCAGTCTAGTGCACTGCTGGGGCATCGATTTACTACATCGTTTGCCCATCAAGTCGAATTGTGGTCTAGTGTACCAAAAGAGCGGTCTCGTGTATTGTTCTGTCAGCGATTCATTATGTCGTATGACACACCAAATCGATTTCTGGTCTTGTGTACCAAAGGACAGTCTTGTGTACTACCAAGCCACCGACTTAGCATGTCGAACGATAGGTCGAGCGTACCAAATGAACGATCGACACTCGCCTAAAAAAAGGGAAGTCCATTGTTTCCCAATATGACTCTCGTATACTGTTCTTGTCGATTTTTCAGCTACTAGTCATCCATCCCTGACGTTCCCAAGTGGTTCTGTGTGCCAACGAGTAGTCTGCTCAGTGAATGACTCTGCATGTCGCGCCTATCGTCGGTCCTGCGGCATGAAGTACCACTAGATCCAGCTAGAACAGGCGAACAGCCCTAGGAAGTTTGGACGGTCGAGTGGTGCCAGCGAGGACGCTTCTTCGTCAGGAAGGCCGAATGTTAGGATAGGTGAACTTTAACGGCACCATCCAGTATAACGGCGGCCGCTATAGCGACGGACCCTAGCAATGGGGAACAATATCCATGACTCTAGGGTGGTTGACGGAATATAATAAACAAGATTATATATTGGCTGACAGTACGAATAAAGATAATTAATAAAATAGCTGTTTACTAATAACAATATATATATATATATACAGGGTGTTTATGGTCTTGTGATTTTATTTTCAAACAGTAATTAAACATCATAAAAGAAGGCCTTTACCATAAAACTTTCTTTACAAAAGTTGCATAATAAGAGAGATATTAAGTTACTGACATCAGCCTACTTAGTAAAAAATTCACTGATAACTTATCGTTAGAGTTTAGATTTACTTTGCACAAGTTGTTGATCAATCGTTTTAGCGTTTTCCCTTCTTTTAAGGTGGTTAGGTACCCTTTAACATTAAAAACAAAGAAAAAAATAACAGTAATATCACACGTATTTTGCAACTTTTGTTAAGACATTTTTACGTTAATGGCTTTCTTTTAAGATGTTTAATCACCCCTTGAAAATAAAATCACAAGACCGTAAACACCCTGTATATATATATAAAAATTTGAAATAGTTAATACACGATGGCGGTAATTTTTTAACTTAAAAAACTCCATCTACTGCCATCTTGTATTAACTATTTCAAATTTTCATATCAATATATGCAGGTTTCTGCAAGAATTAACATCCATTATATATGTATATATATATATATATAAAAGAAATATACTTTTGTTTAACTTGAGATTAAACAGTTATATACCTACATTTTTGCGTGTAAATGTTACTAATACCAAAAATCCTCGACGTGTTGATCTCTGGGTTAATTTGTATTTAATTTAAACAAAGTAGGCAAGGAACTGCTTCGAAGGGTTAAGACGTGTAAAGTAGAGATTTCTTTATGAATTTTATTAATTGTGCCGGACTCTGTAGACATTATTATTTCTTTAAGACAGTAGTAATTTGGTATGTAGGAATATGTGTAATCTAAAGGTTTTGGCTATTAGAAAATAAAATGTATTGAAATATATATTATAACGTCTAAAAGGAAATATTTGTTTCCTTAAATTTTTTTTTGTTTATTTATATTTATTATTATTTATTTTTGTCTATTTATATTTATTTATTTTAATGTATTTTTATTTATTATACTTTATTGAATCAGGGTGTACTGCACGTTGCACGTGTTTTTATTTTTCATAATTTTAAAATGGGGTTTCTAGCGCCTGTCTAACCTTTACATTTTAAAGAATTTATGCTTATTCAATATAAAAATGTCGTATACCATAGTTACTAACTAAATTACCGCTAGAACTGACAACAGGCGACTTATTCGGATACCTATGTTTTTTTCCGTATAATCTGAATCTGCCGGCAGATGTTGTGAATTTTGTCTAGTGGACTTTTTGGCGAATTAAGGAAATGCCTTAATTTACTTAAATTTGCAAATTTATTAAAATTAATAAACATGATTTTTGTATTAATTATAATTAAAAAATAAAAACATACATGTTTTACGGTCAGTAGAATCCCCAAATATTATTTTAAAATTATAAGAAAAAACTGTTTTTAAGGTCTTATAGCCATTTGAAGGATGACGCTGAAAAAGGGAAAATGTGGTCCAAATAAGAACAATCATAGTGTGTATTCAAAAACTATTTCAAAAGCAGTTAGGCATTTCTACCTGGCCCTGATTTTTGTTTGTTTTTCTTCCTGTTGCCCGTTTGATATATAAGTCTCATTTGGAGGTAGATATTCTAAGTTCCCTTTGCATTCAATTTAACTACGTAACTTCAGAACTTTCCTTTCGCTAGTGACTCGCAAAGTTAGGATCTCTGTCAAAAGAACTTATATCTCAAGTCGATTTTTATTTACTCGTTTACATTCGAAGACTGTAACTGGAAGAGTGATATAGTAATGTTACGATGATATGTACAGAGACAGTGGCGTACCTTTACGATTGTCAAGGCAACGTCATTGCTCCGAGTTTGTGACACCAGCGAGGTTAAATTACTGTGTCGTGCTTCATGCAGATACATATCAAAATTGTACGTTTTGTCCGCTTTTGATAATGATGCTTCTGAAATTTCATAGTTTTGTAACAGCAAATTGGAAATTTCCCATAGCGCACGTCCGTGACACTGTAATAAACTAAAAGCCCTCATGAATGTTAATGTCATTTAACGCAATAAATGACACGGATCACCAATGTTTGAAATAGCACTCCTGTATCCAACGAGAATAATCATGAAAGTTTGCTTACGTGGGTACTTATTGAAGAATAAAAATACAAGATTAAATTTAATTAATAATGACATTAATTATGTAGGACATATTAAACTACATGTTCTGTACCATTGTAATATCTTATTTAATATAATAGTATATTTATTATACGTTATTATTATATTATACGTATAAGTTTTACAAGACGTATGACAAATTGGCGCATGAGTCGTTTGGGGCACGAGGAGCGCCAGCGACGAGTACTCTAAATGAACGAATGCTCCAAGATGTCTTATAAAACTAGTGTAATATACTATTTTTTTCTACTTTGCGTCATTAATTTTATAAAAATTGGTTAGTATATTAAAAATCTAGGGTATTTTTCGGGTACCATGTTGTAGTACTGGTAGTACAGTAATAAACTGTCAACTTCGTAAAGATGGGATAAAATCATGATAAAATCTTATTGTGGATAATTTTACTCTACTTTAGCTTACAAGTTTTAATAAATAACTAACGGGGCGCAACAATGATCACAATAGAGCTTGGGACAACACTTTTAACCCGCAACAGCTACTGTGATAAAAACTTACATGTATATATATATATATATATATATATATATATATATATATATATATATATATATATATATATATATATATATATATATAATGGATGTTAATTCTTGCAGAAACCTGCATATATTGATATGAAAATTTGAAATAGTTAATACAAGATGACGGTAGATGGAGTTTTTTAACTTAAAAAATTATAAAAATTATTAAATTAATTTTTATATATATATATAAAAATTTGAAATAGTTAATACAAGATGGCGGTAATTTTTTAAGTTAAAAAACTCCATCTACCGCCATATTGTATTAACTATTTCAAATTTTCATATCAATATATGCAGGTTTCTGCAAGAATTAACATCCATTATATATATATGGTGTACCTGGGGTGTACCAGTCACCTCCGGCGCGACGTCACTTCTTGTCTTCGAATCCTGAAGATGTTGGGACTGATGCACCAAATTGGCGACATGTGGTCACCCCCTGTAGGGACCCATTTGAGTGTTTTTCCATTGAGTGTCCATCTTGCTCCTTGGCTATACCGTACTGATGAGGACTAATAGTCCGAAACAGGTGTATACGGTTGCTTCTTCGATCTTCGATCTTCGTATCACGGAATTGCCCGACAAATACCTTTCTCCTTTATATCTTACCGTCGATTAACCAGCTTTCCTATATAAACATATATATATATATATATATATATATATATATATATATATATATATATATATATATATATATATATATATATGTAAGTTTTTATCACAGTAGCCGTTGCGGGTTAAAAGTGTTGTCCCAAGCTCTATTGTGATCACTGTTGCGCCCCGTTAGTTATTTATTAAAACTTGCAAGCTAAAGTAGAGTAAAATTATCCACAATAAGATTTTATCATGATTTTATCCCATCTTTACGAAGTTGACAGTTTATTACTGTACTACCAGTACTACAACATGGTACCCGAAAAATACCCTAGATTTTTAATATACTAACCACAATAATATAATAATATAATACGTATAATATAATAATAACGTATAATAAATATACTATTATATGAAATAAGATATTACAATGGTACAAAACATGTAGTTTAATATGTCCTACATAATTAATGTCATTATTAATTAAATTTAATCTTGTATTTTTATTCTTCAATAAGTACCCACGTAAGCAAACTTTCATGATTATTCTCGTTGGATACAGGAGTGCTATTTCAAACATTGGTGATCCGTGTCATTTATTGCGATAAATGACATTAACATTCATGAGGGCTTTTAGTTTATTACAGTGTCACGGACGTGCGCTATGGGAAATTTCCAATTTGCTGTTACAAAATTATGAAATTTCAGAAGCACCATTATCAAAAGCGGACAAAACGTACAATTTTGATATGTATCTGCATGAAGCACGACACAGTAATTTAACCTCGCTGGTGTCACAAACTCGGAGCAATGACGTTGCCTTGACAATCGTAAAGGTACGCCACTGTCTCTGTACATATCGTCGGGTTAAAGGTAAAAGTCACTAACTAACATCTAAAATAATTACGAAAATTTGACTTTAAGATGTATTACCAACAAATATAATGATATTTTCTGGATAATTAATGCATTTTCGAGTACTTAGAACACTTATTGATCGCCTCCTTGTACAAGATGCGCATTTAGAAGCATTTGACTACAATTAATTCGTGTTTCAAGAAAATGTAACAAAATGTTAGTTAGTGACTTTTACCTTTAAGCCCACGATATCATCGTAACATTACTATATCACTCTTCCAGTTACAGTCTTCGAATGTAAACGAGTAAATAAAAATCGACTTGAGTATAAGTTCTTTTGACAGAGATCCTAACTTTGCGAGTCACTAGCGAAAGGAAAGTTCTGAAGTTACGTAGTTAAATTGAATGCAAAGGGAACTTAGAATATCTACCTCCAAATGAGACTTATATATCAAACGGGCAACAGGAAGAAAAACAAACAAACATCAGGGCCAGGTAGAAATGCCTAACTGCTTTTGAAATAGTTTTTGAATACACACTATGATTGTTCTTATTTGGACCACATTTTCCCTTTTTCAGCGTCATCCTTCAAATGGCTATAAGACCTTAAAAACACTTTTTTCTTATAATTTTAAAATAATATTTGGGGATTCTACTGACCGTAAAACATGTATGTTTTTATATTTTAATTATAATTAATACAAAAATCATGTTCATTAATTTTAATAAATTTGCAAATTTAAGTACATTAAGGCATTTCCTTAATTCGCCAAAAAGTCCACTAGACAAAATTCGCAACATCTGCCGGCAGATTCAGATTCTACGGAAAAAACATAGGTATCCGAATAAGTCGCCTGTTGTCAGTTCTAGCGGTAATTTAGTTAGTAACTATGGTATACGACATTTTTATATTGAATAAGCATAAATTCTTTAAAATGTAAAGGTTAGACAGGCGCTAGAAACCCCATTTTAAAATTATGAAAAATAAAAACACGTGCAACGTGCAGTACACCCTGATTCATTAAAGTATAATAAATAAAAATACATTAAAATAAATAAATATAAATAGACAAAAACAAATAATAATAAATATAAATAAACAAAAAAATATATATATTTCAATACAATTCAATACAATACAATATATTTCAATACATTTTATTTTCTAATAGCCAAAACCTTTAGATTACACATATTCCTATATATCAAACTACTACTGTCTTAAAGAAATAATAATGTCTACAGAGTCCGGCACAATTAATAAAATTCATAAAGAAATCGCTACTTTACACGTCTTAACCCTTCGAAGCAGTTCCTTGCCTACTTTGTTTAAATTAAATACAAATTAACCCAGAGGTCAACACGTCGAGGATTTTTGGTATTAGTAACATTTACACGCAAAAATGTAGGTATATAACTGTTTAATCTCAAGTTAAACAAAAGTATATTTATTTTACTTACAGTTAAACAAAAGTATATTTATTTTACTTACAAACAATATTCATCCTAAATTTCAATTATACTAAACTTGACATTGTGTTGTAATGTGATACACATATGCAAGTAGTATGCCGTACTAATTATGTGACCAACTTTACCTTGCAAATTCAGCAATAACCTTTGAGTTGCATAGTGGTGTAATTTGTATTGTTCATTGATTGTTTGTTATGGAAATCTGTACTATATATACTCAACCAATTTGATAATAAAATCAGTATTCATCGAATGCTCGTTGCCTTTCTTTCTTTCAGGTCATCTCTCCCCTTGCCCACCCTTATCAAAGTTCTGGCCTGTCCGGAGTTTGTACAATAACTGAAAAAAAATTTCAATTTCTTTTCTAGCTAAGGTTACCAGATAGTGACGTCACCGACTACACCCCATCCAGTCAGTAACAGATGAATAGAGGCGCAATATGAATATATTAGATTCTGCTAACCTTTCTTCTATTATTATTATTATTATTTAAGTAAGTACGTAGGCTTTCACGGCCAGAATCATTTAGAAAATAAACTGCTTCCGGGTTATGCCGGAAGCAGTTTATTTTTATTATTATTATTATTACTGGGTCTGGCAGACCCACTAAAAACAAAAATTGGTATGAAAAATTGTATTTAGTTTTTTTTTGTCTAGATTGAATTTCCATACTTACTACAATTATTAATTAAAAAAGGCAAATATTTAAGTGTAGATGTTAAGGGTATGTTAAGAGATTAATAAGGTAGTATGAAAAATGCCTAAAATGATCGGGAAAGATGACTAACATAATAGAGAATATCAAATTTCCCGGGCATTGTTCATAATGCTCTGTATTTATTAACGACGTAGTCTACCGGAAGTGTGCCGTAGGTTCGAAATCCTAGCGTTAATACGCGTTGTTGAGATGTGAAATTTTTACAGTGGTTTTCTGATATAATATTGCATATTGGAAAGTATATAAAAGTAATAAAATATTAAATAACAATAATATTTTTTTTTTGGTATGCATTATTATTTTATGAAAATTTTATGAAAATAGTTTTCTCTGATTGCTTTGTACATACTTTAGATTATATAAACCCATTTGTCTAATATATACAGGGTGAGTTATTAGTATCCCGGCGGTCGATAGTCATCAAATCGTTTGAGAAAGATAAAAATGTTTTATGCAAGAGTTGTTTGACTCATTCGTTTCTATAACGTAAAATTATTTTCATTTATACAGGGTGTTGCATTTAGGCGTGACGGAAACTCAGTACATTTTTTTAAATGGAGCGCCCTGTATATCATGCCATATTATGAATACTAAGGAAGTTGTCTTTCCAACTGTTTAAGTTGTACCTGTGTAAAGTAAATAGTTTCTGAGATATTCAATTGTTTATCAAAAAATTGGCAATTGCAGGCCTTTCTTAAAAACTACGTTAATACTACATTTTTGCAGATATTGTCCTAAAAATTTTGTCACATAATAACTAAACCCATAGCTAGATGCTGATGTCATGAAAAATTAGATGCGCTATACTGGATGATTGTAGCATGCACTAGTTTTTAAACATTTTTAAATGGCTTTTTCTTGAGATTTTTAAATGGAACACCCTGTATATTACTTGCTAATTGAAATGTCCCTTAAGTTCTTTGTAATTTATATTCACTTTATCTTATATCTATTTTTACTAATTTAAATTTAAAGAGAATGCTATTTAGTATCTTCATATTGCTTTGTATACAGTGTGCTGGGTAGCATGTAAAATATTTAAAGCGTTATAGAAGAACCCATTTAGAACCTATTTAACTAGATTTATTCATATAAAAAGTATTGCGGTTATCAAGGTATTACACAATTTTATAAGTATGTTTTGCAATTTTTACAAACATACAGCGATCGAACCTGAAGACCTAGTAACTTCAGTTGGACTCCGAAGTAAGCCAAAAACAATGTAGTTTTATATATAAAATATAAAATTGTTAATATGTTGATAACGGTAATACTTTGTATAAGGATCAAGCTGGTTAAATTGTTTCTACATTATCTCTTCTATCGCCACTTGAAGACTCTACATCAAACTACCAAATGTCTTATTCACAGCAATATTAAAATTTACAATTGCATTGAATTTTCTTAAAATTGCAAATATCACAAAAAATAATAAAATTTGGTGTATGACATACTAGACGTCAATTAGAGCGAAATAAAGGGTTATTATAAGTTATTATAAGTTGTCTTTCCAACTGTTTAAGTTGTACCTGTGTAAAGTAAATAGTTTCTGAGATATTCAATTGTTTATCAAAAAATTGGCAATTGCAGGCCTTTCTTAAAAACTACGTTAATACTACATTTTTGCAGATATTGTCCTAAAAATTTTGTCACATAATAACTAAACCCATAGCTAGATGCTGATGTCATGAAAAATTAGATGCGCTATACTGGATGATTGTAGCATGCACTAGTTTTTAAACATTTTTAAATGGCTTTTTCTTGAGATTTTTAAATGGAACACCCTGTATATTACTTGCTAATTGAAATGTCCCGTAAGTTCTTTGTAATTTATATTCACTTTATCTTATATCTATTTTTACTAGTTTTTGTGATATTTGGAATTTAAAGAGAATGCTATTTAGTATCTTCATATTGCTTTGTATACAGTGTGCTGGGTAGCATGTAAAATATTTAAAGCGTTATAGAAGAACCCATTTAGAACCTATTTAACTAGATTTATTCATATAAAAAGTATTGCGGTTATCAAGGTATTACACAATTTTATAAGTATGTTTTGCAATTTTTACAAACATACAGCGATCGAACCTGAAGACCTAGTAACTTCAGTTGGACTCCGAAGTAAGCCAAAAACAATGTAGTTTTATATATAAAATATAAAATTGTTAATATGTTGATAACGGTAATACTTTGTATAAGGATCAAGCTGGTTAAATTGTTTCTACATTATCTCTTCTATCGCCACTTGAAGACTCTGCATCAAACTACCAAATGTCTTATTCACAGCAATATTAAAATTTACAATTGCATTGAATTTTCTTAAAATTGCAAATATCACAAAAAATAATAAAATTTGGTGTATGACATACTAGACGTCAATTAGAGCGAAATAAAGGGTTATTACAGCCAACACATATTATACAGGGTGTTCCATTTAAAAAACTCGAGAAAAAGCCATTTGAAAAACATGAAAATTTACTAAGTTCAATGAACACCCTGTATACTGTATCTAATATCTTTGGATACTATCATCTACCTACCGGCTTTGACTATTGTCTCACATAGTTTAAAGGCAAAATCGGCAAAAATGTCGTCTTTACATAGTTTTTAAAAAGATCCTGCAAAGAGCATATTTTGGAAAAACAGTTGAATATCTCTGGAACTCGCTGTGACAGTAACATACACGGTTGGATAGACAAATTTAGTGGTGTTTATAATATAATAAAATATACAGAACGTTCCATTTATAAAAATGTTCATACTTTACGTCACACCTAAATGCACCATCCTGTATAAATGAAAATAATTTTGCGTTATAGAAAATGGCGAGTCAAACAACTTTTGTATATAATATTTTATTCTTTCTCAAACGATTTATTAACTATCGACCGCCGGGATACTAATAACTCACCCTGTATATATATATGGAAAATCCCGCCGCCATAGGGTGAGGCTGCATGCTGGTCACACTCGACGTCAGAAATGCCTTCAATACCGTTGCATGGGAACACCTGATCGCAGAGCTGGAAACAAGAGGCATCAGCCGGTACCTACTCAGGATAATCAGGAGTTACCTGAGGGACAGATGGATTATCCTAAAGGATAAAGACGGGAGGGCCTCTCGGAAGAGGATAACAAGCGGCGTTCTGGAGTGGAACTGGTGGCGTATGCGGATGACCTAGCGATGGTGGTGACCGCCGCCACTTGCGCCGAGCTCGAGGGGAGGGCGAACGCGGCCATCGCGGGAATCGTCGCGTGGATGGCTGACAGACGACTGCAGCTGGCTGCCGAGAAAACCGAGGCCGTGCTCCTAACCGGCAGACGGAAGTGTGAGCCGGCAGTGGACGGGATACTAATCAAGCCCGGGAACAGCGTCAAGTACCTGGGAGTGAGAATAGAAAGAAACCTCAGGTACAAGAAGCACGTGGAAGAGGTGGCGGTAAGGGCGGAGAGGACAACAGGGGCTCTCTTGAGGCTGATGCCAAGGTGGGGGAGCCCGACGGCAGCAAATAGGAGAGTTCTCGCGTCCGTGGCGGAGTTGGTGATGCTGTATGCGGCGCCGGTCTGGGCGGACAACATGGAGTTCGCAAACAGAAGGCAGCGGCTCCTACGAGTTCAAAGATGAGCGGCGATCGGGGTGACGTTGGCGTACAGAACCAATATCTACCATGGCGGTTCTGGTAATTGCGTCCCTGGTGCCACTACATCTAAAAGTAGAGGATAGAAGACAACGGTATGACAGAAGAGGACATGAGGGTGGTTCCCGCGTCGCAGATCGGACAGCAACAATAGAGGCATGGCAGAGGGAGTGGGACGAGGATGAATGTGGACGATGGACCCATCGCCTGATACCCAACCTATCGGGGTGGGTGCATAGAAGGCATGGGGAAGTCAACTATGAGCTCACCCAAGCTCTAACCGGCCACGGATGTTTCGGGGTATACCTGCACCGATTCAAGAGAAGGGACAGCCCAGAATGCCGGTACTGCGGGGAGAAGGACACACCTGGGCATACTCTCTTTCGGTGCGAAAGATGGGCAGCACATAGAAGCGCGTGTCCATATCAGGAAGACCTCAACGAGGAAAGAATGGTACGGCGCATGTTGCAAGGGTCGGAGGAGTGGCGGCGGATCGCACACACCGTGGGAGATATCCTAAAGTGCAAGAACGAGGACGACAAGCGTGATGAAGCGAGAGGACCTCCCACGCCTTAGTTGTTAAGGAGTAGGGATGGTCCCGGGGACGTAGAGAGCAAAAGCGAGAGAGGCAGAATAGCGGCCGGAAACCGGCGCAGGAAAGCTTCCGGAACTGCCGAAGCGAGAAATGTTTAGGGTTCTGGAAATCCGGACCAGACTTCAGGACGACCGGAGTCAGGCGAGGGACCAGTGGTTATACCGTGGTCCCAGAAGAAAAGTCAAGGTGGCGGTGTCCCAGAAAGAATTGTGGTTCTGAGCACGTAACGGTGGTGGTAGTAGAATAAGTAGAATATTAGGAGGTAGTAGAATAAGTAGTATAGTAGTATGTTTGTAGTGTATGCGACCAATGTTAAAGGTCAATAGTGTATATATTTTGTGTGACGTACTACGACGGCAAAACACCAAAACTAGTTTTTATGTATATGCTTGTCCGTGAAATTGCGGACATTCATTCGTGTGTTATCTATCGAAATAAACAGTCGAAAATAGTATCACTGTAGTTTCATTACGAATCATTACAATTGGCGACGAGGACTACGGAAAAGTTAGAGAAGAAGTATTATTTTAAGTTGAAGAAGGAGTTGTTGGTTATTTAAGAAGAAGTATTATTTATTTGAAATGGCGAACGAATCTACCAGCAGTGCACATGGGCACCTGCGAGAATTTAATCCAAGTGTAGACGAATGGGGAATATTCAAGGCACGTATGGACAATTATTTTATTGCGAATGATGTTACCAATGATATAAAAAGAGGGCGATGTTGCTAAACGCATTAAACGAAGATGCATATAAATTAATCTACAATCTGTCATTTACGGAGGCACCCGAAAAACAACCGTATGAAAAAGTTATTGAAATTATGGATACTCATTTCAAGGGACCCAGAGTATATTTCCAAGTCGATGGAAGTTTTATACGGCGAAAAAGAAAAAAGAAGAGACACCCAGGGAATGGTCAGCTAGATTGCGAAGTCTAGCATCGAAGTGTGAATTCGGCGGGGAAATGCAAGATGTTCTTCGACATATTTTTATTGTAGGGTTTGACGAAGGTCCGATCGAGAACCGATTAATGGAGGAAAAAGTTACAGTTAGCTTCCAGGAAACTGTCACACTTGCCACAACCAAGATGGTGACGTCTCAGGACTCCATTATGCAGATGAAGAAAGAGCCAATTTTTATGATGTCAAACAAAATGGCCGTACATCCGCAAAATTTTCGGAAGGTACCTCAAAATAATTTTAAGCAGGCCTCACCTGTGTATAATTTTGTTAAGGGGAGGTTCCCGTTCAAGACGATGAAAAAAATGTGTTTCCTAATTTTCATCCTTGTTGTCGAGAATACGTGAGAGAAAGGATTTTTCGATATATGATGTAGTTCTCGAGATATACGGCGTCGGGCGGAACAGTGCGTCGGCGCTCCGGACTCGCCGAACGGGGGCTCGGCGCGGCTGAGGGGAGACCTTTTTTGTATACCTGATGGGTGGAGCATGTAGCACGTTTAGGGTCTTCTGGACGAATTTATACACGTTCCCATCTATTGTAAACTCGCTTATATGTACGTTGGTCGCCAAAACAAGGCCGGTTGCCCATTGGATATATTATGATATTTACCTGCACGTATAGTGCGTATTTTCAGTTTGGATGACCGTTTCACTTGAAGCAACGTGCACTCAGTCGTGCGACGATCGTGTGAATGGTAACGTGCCGTAAAAATGCCGAACACGCGAAAAAGTTCACTGGGAAAAGCGCGCCCTGCTCGACCGCGGAAAAAGAAAGTCGGTTATAGTCCAGAGAAAATGGAAAATGAGAAAGACTTTGTCAGCACTTCCGGCAAGAAATTGAAGACCGCGGGTTACTTTCCTTTATAAATGTTCCACAGACGAACCGAATCACGAGAACTGCCCGCCAGGAGAGAACAGTTGGACCGCGTTCGGTTTGTCAGGGTAGGGTATGGGGAGAGCAATGCTGGGTCGGCTGTCTCTCTCTTATATGCAAATAAACACCGTATGACATTCGTCTGCCTATTATGCAGCGCGTCACTCTCACCGTACTCTACCCGATTATCCGAACGCGCTCTTGGTGCAAGTGGTGTGTCGCAGAAGCTACGGGTCAACTTGCCGATTTCCACCATGAACCTGCCCTTCAAGAGTCTGTCCAAAAAGACATTCGACCAGTGTATGAGGCTCTTTCCAGTGATGATTTATTGCAAAGATGCACCGGAGGAAAAACAAAATGATAACGAAAGTTTCAAGTCTTGCATACAAATAGCAGCATATAGCTGCTGGTATTTTCAATGAAGGCTATCCATATATTTTGAGAACTGTGAATACGCTAGGAATAGTCATTGGGAACAACAGCAGAATTTTCGCCGAGAGCACTGAAAAAAATCGCATCACCGCAGGGGCTTAAGAATTGTCGGAGCTCGAAAAACAGGCCAGGATTGAAAAAAAAAAATGCTCATGCAAATCCAAAAAAACCGCTTCTCCTCGGAGAAGAAGAAGGTATTGGTACTGGAATAGCTGATTAAATGTAAGTTGTCAGAAACTAACGTTGAATACGATTTTTTATTACGAATATCTTCAAACGCGTTTTTCTAGAAACTACATTTTTGGACGCGCGGTACGCCCTAGAGCTTCGAGGAATGCACCGATTTCAAAGTTTCTCCCCTCAAATTAAAGCTAATTTAATTAAGGAGGCCCTGACGGAGGCCTTTTTCCGAAAATATTGTTAATATGGGTTTTTTTACGTTAAAGTAAAAAAAAGCATGAAAAAATTAGTTTCTTTTTTATAAACGGCCGCCATTTTGTTCCAAAGGGATTATTTAAAAATCGGAAAACGATAGGGCCCCACAAATTTTATCTATTTTAAGAATCTTTTTGTGTTTTTGGTTTCAGATCACTTGGCGAGGCTGTACAAGCTACCGCGCACATCAGTTCGCGCCGAGCGCGGCTTTGGTGGCGGGAACTGAAGCCGCCATTTTGATCTATTTTTTTGTAAATATTCAGGATAATACTTCTTTTGTATACAAATAAAACCCTCAAAAAAAATTCTCAAAATAATTTATTTTGTATCAAAAAAAAAATCCTAAAATTGAGGCACTTTGGGGCCTTTGAACGGGAACCTCCCCTTAATAAAAAAAGAAAAACAATGTTTCGCTAGTGGTCGCACAAATCATTTAGTGGAAAATTGTAGATTTCGGAATGCAACTTGTCTATATTAAGTAAACGCAATTGAACGATTTTAAATCGGTGTTTCACCTGCCAAAATGTCCATTCTTGATTGCTTATGGAAAAAATGAGGAAAGCATTTCAGTCGCGCGGAGCGCGACTGTCCCCCCGCGTGGACCATTCTACGTTGCGTGAGTTTTCGAAATCGACGAAAAACGACCTCTCGGGCGTTTTTGCTTCGAAATTTTCCGAAACGCGAGCGATTTTGGTGAAAGGACCTCAACATTTCAGTAGCTGTTTATTTCCCGTCGTCATGGCTGCGAGCTAGAAACGTCAAAAACACAACCATAACCTATTCACATTGGTATGTACAAAGCTAAGCGATTGCATTATCTGCGGGGGCCTAAATGCACAAACTCCGTAGTCCGTACCCACAAATAATCTTTGATAAACCTATAACCATGTTGTACGTATAATAATAATTATTAATTCGTAATTATTTGCCTTTGCGTTAATATTTGTTCGAAGAATTATATATGTATCGATCTAATGAATGTTATTTGCGAAATGTTCGCGTCTCAAACCAAACGTGAAAGCACCGCGCAGTTAGAACCTATTTTAACCTAATACGAATACAACTGTAAGTAAATTAATATAAATTAGCATAATTAGTTTAAAATTGTCCGTTTGCTTTCCCCTAATTTTTACAGCTTGAGAGGTTATATATTAGATGGCACCACAAGATATTTCTGTTACTAGCGCCCCTAGCGGGCGTGAAATATCGTCACATAACCTATAATTATGCATCATTTAGAATGAACACAATACAAAATATAACTGCAAGACCTGTGTGCAAGACCAAGAAGTAGTAGAAGATCAATAGGGTGTGGAATTGATAGAGGCGCCTGAAAAAAGCCTCCAATGGCTCGGAATATGGTCCCCAGCAAGATTTTGTTGCGAACAGTATCACCCACTTTCAACTGCCCGTGGTTCTTTCGAATGGTTTCTCCAGATTAAACAAAAATACAGTAAAACAATTCTATGGAATTCATCAATTTGTTGTAAACATGGAGGTAATTTTTGAGTTTAGAACATGTAGCTTTTGTTAATTTAATATATTTGCAGGTAACGTGGTATGATGAAATGCACACACGCAGTGGAAATGGATGCAGGTCTTTCGGTCTTAATAACACCGAGTTGCTTTGCGTAGACAACGTACCATAACAAAGTAAACAATTATTTATTTAAGTAAAAACTCGACCCAAAAGTTAGCGTTTCCAAGGGAGTACCGGTTGATTAGATTTGGCTATGACGCAAGGTTACTAAAAATAGACAGGTTGTCTGGTAACTTATAAGCATACGTCACTCAGTTTGCAACATGAAGTCAACTCATATGGAATTCATCGTTTTATGTGAGTGTATAAAAAATAATAGTTTTAGGTTGGAGATGGGTCATAAAACGGCCCGTAGCATGTCAGCAAGCCTTCTAATTTCTATGAATTCATATAAATTTAAATGGGCATATTAAGTGACGTATTCTCTACCTTTTTTTGCTGGCCTCTTATATTGGCCCGAAGTTGCCAGACAACATGTAAATTTTAATGTGGTTGGCCATAGCCGACATCATAATGTTATATTTGCCTGTAAATATTTATTTAGTTCATGTGGCCACAGTAACCAAATGCATTTTTTTGGCAGCGAGGTGCAGGCAAAAAAACTTAAACAATTTACTATGTTAAGAAGCTTTTAATCAACTCGAGATTAGGTAATATTAATTATATTAAAAATTTTATTAGTTCGGTTCAAAAGTTTTGGGTACTACGTACCTATTGTATTAGCACTGGAACATCATTCCGATTTCTATCCAATCCATTTGTTAACTGAAGTGAAAATCATGCATTGAATCATCCAACTTTGTTTTAAAATTTAAATATGAATATTGTGTTTTAAATGATACTATTTAATTATAAATTGTTC
Source organism: Aphodius sticticus (assembly GCA_963966075.1). NCBI lineage: Eukaryota > Metazoa > Arthropoda > Insecta > Coleoptera > Scarabaeidae > Aphodius > Aphodius sticticus. Next base: position 42,672,774 of record OZ014507.1, on the reverse strand, counting down.
AACCATTTTTTGTTTAAATTTTGATATTTCTTTTTGAGTTTTTGGTTTATAGACACAAATAAATTTTAAATTAAATATTTTCACAATCTTTTATTGTGCTTTTGCTTGACAGGCAAGGGTACATTTTATTTTCCATTTGTGTTACGAAGGAGGAAAGGTACTGGTATATAAATTTAATATTTTACCATTTATTTCTATTTAAAAAGTGAGCGCTTGGCTGTATAGTTTTTGTCCAATATATCAAAACAATAATAGAACTACCTAATAGTAACATTATACATTATTCACTTTTGAAGTTGAATGGATTTCTCCCAATTGTTTTTCAAAATATTTTTCCTTAAACTTAATTATGTCTATGTACTAAAGAATCCAAAGCTTCATCATTCAATAGTGGTATCATCAATGGCAATCAACACATGACAGAATATGATATATAAAAAATCCTATTGCATGTATAATAAAAATTATAAAGGATATATTCTATGACTAAATGTCTTGAATGGTTTGAAATTATTAAAATAAGATTTTGTTTTTTTTTTAGTTGAATAAAATTTCAAAAACTAATAGGGCAACATACATAAAATATGCTCTTTTTGATGACATTAAAAATATTAAAAAAACGGCGGAGATATTATTACCAACGAGACCTGTTGTCAAAATATTATTGGCATTCTTGACCACACAACAATGAAATTGAAATTATGAAATTTTCAGGAAACATTGTTGAAACATAGTCCAAATGTGGGAAACATAGCTATAATATAAATTGACAAAACATTTTCTCAGAGGTGATAAAGTTTGTCTCTTACAAAAAATAAAATTTATTGCGACAAATTATATTATTGTCACTTGCGGAAGACTATTTTTTTAATACGCCAATTTCTTTTTGGTTGTATATATGAGTCCATAGAAACAACTCTATATCAACTTGAAAGTTAGATTTTTAAGACAGCCAGTGTATAGGTGGTCTATCGATTTATGCGATGTACCGATTCACTGATCTACCCAATAGGCGGTCTACAGGTCCACTAGTTATAAATGTAACCACAAGGGACACATTGCCTCAAATTGCCGTAAAGACAAAAAAGTTTATCATAATTATTTTGATAATAATTTTGTTTGTAATATTTCGTCTATTGGTAAGCCAATGCTGGCAGAGCTATTGATTGAAAATAGAAGGTTGAAATTTCAGATTGATACCGGTTCATGTATTTCAGCCATCTCTGATGAATTGTATTTTAAAGAATTTGGAAATCTGAAATTGAAACCTACAAGGTTTTATATGTTTATAATGGTAATTCTGTAAAGCCGTTGGGTTTCGCGGATATGATGGTTAAGTATAATGGTAGAGAAGCAACAACTGAGGTATTTTTAATTAAAAATGGAGGACCACTTATTGTGGGTAGAGATTTTTTAAATATCTTTAATTTAGAAATTCATGAGAAAAAGGAAGTAAATTTTGTAAGCGAAGTGGAGTTAGAAAAATTGCAGAAGGAATATCATGAAGTTTTTAGTGAAGGTTTAGGTACATTTAGTAAGGGTAAAATAAGTTTAAAATTATAAACAGATAATGTAACACAAAAGTTTTTTCGACCAAGGCCTCTTTCCTTAATACTAAGAAATAAAGTTGAACAAGAGATAGAGAGATTAGTAAATTAAAAACTACTGGAGCCTGTGGTTTTCAGTAATTGGGGACACCTATTGTGCCCATCCTAAAGAAAGACGGAGGCGTTAGAATTTGTGGAGATTTCAAAACGACCATAAATCCGGTTGTAGAAGTGGAACGGTATCCTGTTCCTAAAATTGACGATTTGTTAAATAAATTAGAAGGGGGGTGCATATTTTCAAAAATTGACTTATCACAATTGATTATAGAAATACTCCACATTGTACAACTAAGAAAAAGCCATCTTATCTTATGTTAGGAAGAGATATTGTTCATAGGTTTATGGCCTTATTCTCTAAAAACCGCGCAACAGAATGTTATATAACAGAATTTTAAATAACATCGAAATCTAACAGAGAATTTAACAGAGCAACGCGTGAAAGCGATTCTCTATCGACCTCTGTAATTTCCGCCAATGGTGCACTGCTAACTGAATTATTCGGACGTGTCCGCAACTGCGGCTGTCACTGTTGTTGTCGAACGATCAAAATAACCAAACATATGGCAACAAGTTTGTGTACAATACTTATACTTACGTTTTGTATACGGTTTTCTGTCAGATACAAAGCAAAAGCGACTGACAAAAAAGTCATACAGTCAATACGAGGAGTATTTGACAGTAATGGAGACGGATGCAGTTTTTCGAACGGTCACAATAAACCTGAATATTGACCGAAAATATTTGAATAAGAAGTGGGAAGAATTGGCCGAAAATATAAACGCAGTCACAAATCACAAATCTAAAATTTAAAAGAACATTTCTTGTTAGTATTATTACATATTTTTACTTTATCATACATTGTATGTAACTACTAAAAAATTTTGAGATTTTAGCAGAAATATGTCTTATTGGGTCTCCTGAACATTTTTGACAAGGTACAAAAAAATGTCTGTGTGTGTAGGTGTGTGTACTCGTTTTTGTGGCGACGATTCCGGAGAAACTACTAAAGGTATCGGGACGAAACTTCATGTTTAGAAGTTTCATGACCAAACTTAGAGTTGAAAAGGTTTTTGTTCAAAAGAAGCCAAAGGAACGCCCTGTAAGCATTTTTCAAGGATTTTGCAAATGAGCCGCCATTTCCGAAATTTCGCCAAAATAGTTCAATAATAAATTAAAGTAGAGGACATTATGTATAATTTATGTCTATGACATTTTTTGGTAAAATTAATAGTTTAGCTGCATGAGCAAATTCTATTTGATGGAGGTCGGTCGTGTCTGCATTAATATAAAACTAGTAAGCCAGGAATGACACATTTTCATGTGTCTTTCTAATGAAGTAGGTAGTGTCAAACGTTGATGTTTTGATTAACATTTTATAAAATTATAATTTGGTATGGCGAAAGGATGGATTTTGGGTGTCCGATAGCTTTTTTCGTTTAATTCTCATTTAATTTCTTCAATGAAAATATAAAATGATCTTCAATAAGTACACATTTTTGTTGTACCTTATTATGTACGATCTACCCACTATTTCATTTAAATGTAATTGTAGTTAATTAGGTAATATCTCATGAATATTAACCAGCAGTTTGTACATAATATTGTACTCACAAGTGCATATCGCAGGTACTTTCCTATTTTCTACTTCTCTTAAAAATAAATAAATAAAAATAGGGATTCTGTGGTAATCCACAGAAGTTTTGGTATTTTTTATTCTGAATATTCTTTCATTAACAACAATACGTTTTTTTCTGTATCACATTACTACATTTGTACACATTTTGAAAAATGTGTACATCACATAACTCCAAACCGCCAAGTACTGTTAGATAAAGGCGACAGTTTTGCCGCTGTTACGGTACAGAGCTTTTATAGAGGCATTACATACAGCTGTTGTTAACATTGGCTTACGGAATACCAATTTCTTAACAGTCTATAATTGAACAGCGTAACAGCGGCGTAATACAATGTAAAGCGTAACAGAGGCTTAGAGAATAAGGCCATTAGTTTAGTTCATAAGGTAAATGCGCAAAATTCAACAATGACAAATACAAAATTTAATGTAAGTAATCAGCAAGAAAAGCAAAGATATTATAATAGTAGTGAAAGAAACAGAGAATTTAAGATCGGAGAGAGAGTATTGATAAAGGATTTTCGAAAAATCAATGAATGGTTAAAGGTGTAATTGTAAAAAAGATGGGAACGTGCGTATATTTTTGTAATGTACCAGAGCTGGGAAAGGTGTGCAAGAGACATTCAAATCAGATATGGAACGATCATAGTTTTAATGAAAATTCATTAGCACTCTTGCCTATCTCTGATACAGTCGCTGAAGCAAATGTTACAAAAGGTAGTTAGCATGCTGTTGTTTGAGAAGATAAGCAGTTGGACGTTAGACCAAAACGACAAATTAAATCGCCCGATCGTTTAATGTATAATTAAAGTGTTGTTGGATATTTATGTAATTACTGATGTATTTTTTTAGAGGGAGAGATGTGTAGTGTATGCGACCAATGTTAAAGGTCAATAGTGTATATATTTTGTGCGACGTACTACGACGGCAAAACTCCGAAACTAGTTTTTATGTATATGCTTGTCGGTGAATTTGCGGACATTCATTCGTGTGTTATCTATCGAAATAAACAGTCGAACATAGTATCACTGTAGTTTCATTACGAATCATTACAATTTTATTAGTAAGTAGGTAGTTCTGTTTGTCTTATCTGTATCTGTGGTTAAAATAAACAGTAAAAGAGCCAGTAGGCCACAAAACGGAAAGGCGACGGGAGAAATGTTGGGAGATGTCGCTGCAGGAAATATGCCCTTCAGGCGATGCCGTGCAGCGGGGTAATGGTAGGTCCTTTCCCACCCCTCGCCTTTAAAAAAAAAAAAAGGGGGTGAGTTATTAGTGTCCCGGCGGTCGAGTTGTTTGACTCATTAGTTTCTATAACGTAAAATTATTTTCATTTATACAGGGTGTTGCATTTAGGCATGACGGAAAATCAGAACATTTTTTTAAATGGAACGCCCTGTATATCATACCATATTATGAATACTAAGAAAGTTGTACGTTGTACCTGTGTAAAGTAAACAGTTTCTGAGATATTCTATTGTTTGTCAAAAAATTCTTCTTTCTTAAAAACTACGTAATTACTACATTGTTGCAGATATTGTCCTAAACATTTTGTCACATAATAATTAAAACCATAGCTAGATGCTAATGTCATGAAAAATTAAATGCGCTATACAGGGTGATCGTAGCATGCACTAGTTTTTAAACATTTTTAAATGGCTTTTTCTTGAGATTTTTAAATGGAACACCCTGTATATTATTTGCTAATTGAAATATCCCTTAAGGTCCTTGTAATTTACATTCACTATATCGTGTGTCTATTTTTACTTGTTTTTATGATATTTGGAATTTAAAGTGTAGTATGCTATTTAGTATCTTAATATTGCTCTGTATACAGTGTGCGCGGTAGCATGATGTAAAATATTTAAAGGGTTATAGAAGAAGCCAGTTAGAACCTATTTAACTAGATTTATTCATGTAAAAAGTATTACGTACAGCGAGCGAACCTGAAGACCTAGTAACTTCAGTTGGGCTCCGAAGTAAACCAGAAACAGTGTAATTTTAAGGGGACTATCGTGAAAAATTGTTCACTTGTGTGAAAATTGTGCGGAAACGTCCCATTGTAATAGTATGTGCGCTCATACACAAAAACAAACAGAAACGCTCAAACCTGTCTTGATGAGCTACGTTTGAGAACGGATTAGTATTCAATACAAAAAACAACCAACAATATCAACTTACTAATGTTAATTGGTTTAAAATAGGTTATTTTTCTGGAGAGACAATTAAAAATTGGAATAATATGAATGATAGTATGAAAATATTGATAATGTGAATGGAAAGTCGGTTATTTGGAAGTGTTTTTAATAGATATTTTTTTGGAATGAATGAAAATCTGTATCTAACGATGTCTATCAGTTTGCTTTTGTTGCATATTTGGTTTTTGTGTGTGAGCACATCAATCACACCACCGAAAATCTAATTTTCAACTTTACCGTAATTTGAAATTTTTAAATCGCGTTGCCTTACGATAGACGGCAAAATATACTTACAAAAGTTCATATAAAATTCTTAATATGTTGATAACGGTAATACTTTGTATAAGGATCAAGCTGGTTGAATCGTTACTAAACTATCTCTTCCCTCACCACTTGAAGACTTTACATCAAACTACCAAATACCTTATTCATACCAATTTTAAAATTTACAATTGCCTTACATTTTCGTTAAATTGCAAATATCACAAAAAATAGTAACATTTGGTGTATGACATACCAGATGTAAATTGGAGCGAAATAAAGGGTGATCACAGCCAATATATATTATATAGGCTGTTCCATTTAAAAAACTCGAGAAAAGGCCATTTGAAAAACATCAAAATTTACTAAGTTCAATGAACATCCTGTATAGTGTATCTAATAGCTTTGAATACTATCATCTACCTACTGGCTTTCACTATTGTCTCACATAGTTTAAAGGCAAAATCAAAAAAAAAGTGTCGCTTTTACATAGTTTTTAAAAAGACCCTGCAACGGGCATATTTTAGAAAAACAGATTAACATCTCTGGAACTATGAACGCTGTGACTTAGCAACATACACGGTTGGATAAACAAATTGAGTAGTATTTATAATATAATAAAATATACAGGAAGTTCCATTTAAAAAAATGTACATACTTCACACCGAAATGCAACACCCTGTATAAATGAAAATAATTTTACGTTATAGAAAACGGCAAGTCAAACAACTTTTGTACAAAATATTTTTTTCTTTCTCAAACGATTTATTAACTATGCACCGCCGGGATACTAATAACTCACCCTGTATATATAAAGAAAAATACTGATTAGTAGAAAATAATTTAGTAGAACAAAAATTCAACAACCTCAATCCTTAGGAGCGGAGTGGACCTATGCTATTGATGTGAGTGGGAGAAGGACAGCTGGAGAAGGTTGGGAAACGCTGCTTTAGATTATTGGATAAGTTCTGATTAATAAATACGTTACCGCACATTATTGCGAGAACTTAACGCTTGTCAAACAGGAAAGGAAAATCCCTCTCCACGGAGCTATGACAAGCACCCATCTTCTACGCTAATTGCGAACCTCGTATCGCCTAGGGGAGGCTAAACATACCTCTGCGGTGGCGGAGCCGGATTAATCGCTTATTTATGCAGGAAAAAAGCGGTCGATGTTATCTAGAATAACGAATATCTCCGTTTCTTTAGGCGGGCGGACACGGGCGATAAAAAATCGCGGCGGATTCCGATTTCGGGGCAAGATTGATTGACTCGGTATGCATGCGCCCATTTTAATTGTAAATAGCGGCTCGAAATGATTAAGTAAACAGACGCACGGGCTATTTACCTGACCCCTTATAATTACAGGTCATTATTTAATCGTCTTAATACCGCAGTAGGGTATCTAATTGGTATAAATTAGCTCAGATTGGCTATAAATATTTATGGGTCCGAAATAGGCGTGAACTTGTGTTACACTCTTATTAGTGTAATGCGTTTAATCGTAAATCTTACAGTATCAAAAAAGGAAATGAATGCACCATTTATATATTCTTTTTATAAAAAAGATATATTTTTACGATAAGTGAGCAAATGTTTATTTCCTCGCTTGTCCTGTTGGACAAACACTCCGCTCGTGTGTCCAATCTCAGGGCTCAATACACACGAGCGGATTGTGTATCCCGGATTCGTATTTTAAAATACGAATTGCTTGCAGTGTGAAGATTAAAACCATACCTTATTCGCAATAACAGAAATGTTTCAGTCCAAAGTTATGTTGCTTTATGTTTGGTTATGCAATATTTCTGATAATATCGGGCCAATTTAATGTGAAATGAAAGGTGTATCAAAGTCAATAGGTAATAACATTTGTTGCGTTTTGGTCAAGAAGGACTGTATAGATTTTATAGCATTGTAGACAGGGCGATATTTTTCTTATACAGGGTGAAATTTGTAAACAATGTTCTTTTATTTTTAAATAAAAACCAACGGAATTGGACGTTTGTAACAAAAGCATTGCAACGGCACGCGAAATCTAACTGTGTACTTGAGTTATCTTTTAAGATAGTGGAGTAACCATTGGTCTTGTTATGGACGGCATGTTTGATTTTATCATTTTAGGTGGTCTTTTCGTGAGTTTCAATTATGATGTATCACACTTGCTGTTTACTTGTAAATTTTAGACCTATGTTACTTGTTCTTGTTCTGTTCTTTCTTTTTGCAAACATTGAATCGGAGCTAGAATCAACGTTTTTTGAGTATGTCACATCACTTCAAACCAAGTCTCCTTTTTTATATTTTATGTCATGTTTAAATGAAGAGTACTTCCAACATCAGCCTGAACCCTGAATACATTGTGTTGCTCCCTTTCGATATTTTACATTTGAAGATGTAATTTTTACGTGAAAAACGACCAGCAAACCCCTGACCGTCAGACAAGTGAAAGGAAATTGATGGCAGTTATGAAATTTTAGTTCAATAGAAAACGATGTTGATTTTAGTTCCAAAACACTGCAAAAACAAAAAATAAAAAAATGCAAAAAGCAACAACCCAATAAGTGTAGTAGAATATGGCAAACAGGTAAGCAATTCCACTGCTTTCTTGAGTAAAAACAGCAATATAAAGTTGTTTAAAAATTTTACCATGTCTACTACAAAAATCACCGTGTATACGAGATAGAAAACCTCTACTGTTCCTTTTGACCAAAAAACAATGTCAACACTAATTTTATTCTTTGGAAAAATGAATATGTAATTGAAAATTTGTACCATTTTTTTGGCTCGTAGTGTATATCAAAGCTATTTTTTTGCAAATAAATTAGTCAGAATTATTTTCTTATATTACGTAGTAACGGCATATAACATTTACACTATGCGAAAATATCACGAATGTAATTAATCACAATATGGTCACCACGCGGCGGCGAAACTCTGTTGCTGATTTCGTGTCGGTTTGGCGTTTGCAATTAAAACGTGAACGTTGTTTAGATGTCAAAACTATCTTCAGAAACCGGTGAATTTATTACGATAATAATATACGTACATACCTGAGCACGAACGGCGCATGATCAAGCAGATTCATCTCCGAATGCAGCGGATCACAAGTTTTTTGCTCACCATGTAAACATCGCGAATGCTTGCCATCGAGGGGCGTTGTTTCCTGCTTCGCTGCTCGAATTGATGGTGCTCTTTGTAGACGATAATAATGTCGGGCGACCTTGTCAACATGTCAATATTTTAAAATTGACCAATCGGAGTGCGGGAATCCTAGTTGCGGCTTGTGATGGGTTTGCATGAAAGTATATTCAAAAAGACTACCTCGGTCTGATTGGCCAGTTCAAAACTTCTACGCCTAGTTGGACAAAGCCACCTGAGATAACCAGTATCGAACCATTTCCGCTTTAGGCTTTAAGAAAATATGTGACTTGGACTACGGAAACCGAGTTTATTTACGAAAATATATTTTCGAGAAAACAAATTTGTTACCACGACGTATTTGCCTTGATTTTTCTTTCTTTGGCTTTCTTATACATTAATCTTTTCTTTTTTCATTTTTAATGTAAATGCAAATATATATATATATATATATTAATATATAAAGGAGAAAGGTATTTGTCGGGCAATTCCGTCATACGAAGATCGAAGATCGAAGAAGCAACCGTAGACACGTGTTTCGGAATTGCCCATGGAGAATTGCCCGACAAATACCTTTCTCCTTTATATTTCACCGTCGATTAACCAGCTTTCCTATATATATATATATAATTTGAAGATTTAGTAACTGTTTGTTATTCAACAAGGAAACAGTCTAACGGAGGTTATTGCTCGCGAAAATAACTATAGAGCCAGACTGTTTTTAGAGATGTTTTATATTACTGAGTATTTAAACTTTAAAACTTTAAATCAGACACTAGTCAGCTGAGCAGTATTTATTCGTTCCTTATTAATTATAATTTTAAAAATTCACGTGAGTCGGTTCGTTTTGGTGTTGGCAACCCAGCAAACTTCGAAGAGATGTAGACTCGCTGCAACTTCACGTGTGTTGTTCACAGTTGTTCGATGTAAGAACGGCCGCATGTGCGGTATACACGACTTTTAAATTGTTTTACTGTGATTGTTTCAGTTAATTACCTTGTGATCGTGTCGATGTGTTGTGCTGGGCCTCTTTTGATTTGCGGATGATTCCTTTGCGTAGGCCGACTTCTCAGAACTCTGTTTGTAAGTTTGTTCATAAATCATTGTTCACTATCGTTAGAAGTTAGGATTTTTTGTGTATTTTAGCCTGTTCCTGATGATGCTTTTATAATAAAGGGAAAATTTGAACTAAGAAAAAAGGAGTTACCTTAATTTCGCCCTAGGACCTAAAGTTCCCAGGATTCAATCACTTTCTTATACATACATATATTAGGTCGTTACTACCGTTCTTTGGTATATATATATATATATATATATATATATATATCGTCTGGCGGAAGTATTTGACCACTTGTTGGCGAACAAAAGAACCAAATTATATCCCGGAAGGGTCAGAGCGGTGAAACAAAAACAGTTAATCCATTTCGACGTTTCGGGTTTTATTGTAATCCCTTAATCATGAACAAGATTCTACAAAAGCAATCATTATACAAAGATACTTAAAAATGTACTCTCACTTACATGTTCTCTTATGAAGCTAGCAAAAACAAAGTCTAGAATGCATTTAACCTCAAACATCCGTTAATAGCAGAACAATGGTGCAATAAATCTATAGGGGAGACATTCGACCTCTATTACCATGTCAATACACAACAAATGAACAGAAATTGACTTGTTAGCAATTAAAATTAACAATACACATGTCTACACTCTAGAACCAAAGTCAGCCTGATAAAATGCATGAAAAATAGAGTTGCGAAAATTTGCCATCATTCCAAGTTGAACTTTAACTTAAATAGACTTTTGAATATATTTATTAACAATGGCTACCCTCCTCGACTGGTCAGATCTATCCTTTTCTCGGCACCTGTTGTTGCGATTGCTTCCATTCCTTCGGGAGAACCTAATAATGTTCCTAACAACGTCATTAATAATTCAATTGTTGCTTCTGGGAGAGTAGCAGACCGGCTGGCGGCGGGAGATACTATATATATATATATATATATATATATATATATATATATATATATATATATATATATATATATATATAATTTGAAGATTTAATAACTGTTTGTTATTCAACGAGGAAACAGTCTAACGGAGGTTATTGCTCGCGAAAATAACTATAGAGCCAGACTGTTTTTAGAGATGTTTTATATCCAGCGTAATATTACTGAGTATTTAAACTTTAAATCAGACACTAGTCAGCTGAGCAGTATTTATTCGTTCCCTATTAATTTGAATTTTAAAAATTCACGTGAGTCGGTTCGTTTTGGTGTTGGCAACCCAGCAAAATTCGAAGAGATGTAGACTCGCTGCAACTTCACGTGTGTTGTTCACAGTTGTTCGATGTAAGAACGGCCGCATGTGCGGTATACACGACTTTTAAATTGTTTTACTGTGATTGTTTCAGTTAATTACCTTGTGATCGTGTCGATGTGTTGTGCTGGGCCTCTTTTGATTTGCGGATGATTCCTTTGCGTAGGCCGACTTCTCAGAACTCTGTTTGTAAGTTTGTTCATAAATCATTGTTCACTACCGTTAGAAGTTAGGATTTTTTGTGTATTTTAGCCTGTTCCTGATGATGCTTTTATAATAAAGCGAAAATTTGAACTAAGAAAAAAGGAGTTACCTTAATTTCGCCCTAGGACCTAAAGTTCCCAGGATTCAATCACTTTCTTATACATACATATATTAGGTCGTTACTACCGTTCTTTGGTATATATATATATATATATCGTCTGGCGGAAGTATTTGACCACTTGTTGGCGAACAAAAGAACCAAATTATATCCCGGAAGGGTCAGAGCGGTGAAACAAAAACAGTTAATCCATTTCGACGTTTCGGGTTTTATTGTAATCCCTTAATCATGAACAAGATTCTACAAAAGCAATCATTATACAAAGATACTTAAAAATGTACTCTCACTTACATGTTTTCTTATGAAGCAAGCAAAAACAAAGTCTAGAATGCATTTAACCTCAAACATCCGTTAATAGCAGAACAATGGTGCAATAAATCTATAGGGGCGATATTCGACCTCTATTACCATGTAAATACACAACAAATGAACAGAAATTGACTTGTTAGCAATTAAAATTAACAATACACATGTCTACACTCTAAAACCAAAGTCAGCCTGATAAAATGCATGAAAAATAGAGTTGCGAAAATTTGCCATCATTCCAAGTTGAACTTTAACTTAAATAGACTTTTGAATATATTTATTAACAATGGCTACCCTCTTCGACTGGTCAGATCTATCCTGTTCTCGGCACCTGTTGTTGCGATTGCTTCCATTCCTTCGGGAGAACCTAATAATGTTCCTAACAACGTCATTAATAATTCAATTGTTGCTTCTGGGAGAGTAGCAGACCGGCTGGCGGCGAGAGATCAAAACCTCATTGTCAAATATTTTAGATTCCCCCATATAGAGGGCTTAACCGACAAAATAAAATAGGTGTTTGATTCTCCTGTGCTCAAGTTAGGCTGCTACCAACCAATGTCTATGGGTCAATTGTACACAAAATTGAAATCAAAAACACCCCATCTTAAGAAAAGTAACGTAGTTTACGATGTACAATGTAACGAGTGCCTTAAGCACTACATTGGCCAGACAAAACAATGGGTCTCCTGCAGATTGGATCAGCATCGCAATGACATACGTATAAACAGGGATGTCTGCGCTTTGGCATCTCATACTTTACATGAGGGCCATGCGTTCGATTTTCAGGGAACTAAGATCTTGACCGTCGAGAAGTGTCTCCACGGGAGAACGTTCCTTGAAATATTTTACATCAGAGCTAGTGAACATACGGTAAACCACCGTACCGACGTGGCAGGTATTAGTAACGTATATGCCAATTTAATAGAGTTATATAGAAACAAAACTAAACCTAACCTTCAAATTTCAAATTGAAATAATTCGCGCCTCACGGAGTTACCTATATCAGTTTAAAAATTCAAATTTTTCGCGCTTCACGCACATACCGACTGTCATTTCCTTCGTTTCCGACCGCCTACTAGGTTAGAATCAAAATGGTGTACCCACATAAAACGTGGTTTTAGAGTGTAGACATGTATATTGTTAATTTTAATTGCTAACAAGTCAATTTCTGTTCATTTGTTGTGTATTGACATGGTAATAGAGGTCGAATATCGCCCCTATAGATTTATTGCACCATTGTTCTGCTATTAACGGATGTTTCAGGTTAAATGCATTCTAGACTTTGTTTTTGCTAGCTTCATAAGAAAACATGTAAGTGAGAGTACATTTTTAAGTATATTTGTATAATGATTGCTTTTGTAGAATCTTGTTCATGATTAAGGGATTACAATAAAACCCGAAACGTCGAAATGGATTAACGGTTTTTGTTTCACCGCTCTGACCCTTCCGGGATATAATTTGGTTCTTTATATATATATATATATATATATATATATATATATATATATATATATATATATAGGAGAAAGGTATTTTTATATATATATATATATATATATATATATATATATGTTTGCTTAATCACTGTCGCTGCCTTCTATTTGAAATGTTTAATTTTAAGGGGAAAATCGACTGGAGTCTTTGAAATTAAACTACTCTTTAAGCATGAGTCTAGCTTTCGGCACTTTTATTTATTGCCTTCATCAGGACACTACAATAGACATAAAAACAACAATTTAAAATGTGTTTACAAAATTTCTAATTGCTAAATACAGATTATTTCGACCTAACCCTACTTACTTTGCTTGTGAGGTCTGTTAAAATTAGGATATGCGATTTCACCATCAAATATACACCATATCGCGATCTAACCATCAACACAAATAGGTACAATAAATACAATTTGCAACAGATTATTCGCTGGATTGTTGTGATATTTAGCGTTGCTACTTGCTTCTAGTTTATCTTGAGGACGTCTACATTGTTGTAGTAGTCAGCCATCTTGTGACCCATGACTGTGACGTCACACTGCCGCCAATCAGTTTGAATTTGAAAATTGCAACAATATTTCTGCACTTCTCAAAATGTTATCGCGTTTTCGTACAAGCTGTCCATGTCATTTCTCCTGTTATTCTCCAATTCTAAAACATACGTGTATAGAGCACTTAAGTTCTGTACATCAGATTTCTTATTTAATGCGTCTGGGGTTTTGTATATGTGATACATTTCAAGGAAAGTGCGTTTTATGTAGTTCGGTTCAATATCTAATATTTCTACTTCGTCATACCTGATTTTATGATCTTCTTTGTTTACATGGGTGGCCAGCATGCATCTGTCAGGGTTCCTGATGCAGTCGCTCTTATGTCCTGCTAGTCTGCTTTTTAGCAGTTGCGAAGTTTGGCCTATGTAGTATCTCGAACAGGGAGTGCGAAATCAGCAAAGGTGCGATGCATACGTGTGTTTTGGCGCTCCGGATAGAAAGTAGTTTTAAAGTGGAAAATTTTCAACTGAGAATTTTGGAAGCGAGTGCGTTGAATTGTGCATTTGGGGCGGAACAATAAGGTCAGTTTTGTTTCGTTTTTGCACATTTTTCTGGCGCGGTTAGGCCCCTGTCTTTTCCCACGAGTATAGGGGTAGCGGGGCGCTATCCTGAACAGGAGCATTCCATACAGGAGGACAAGTATGGAATGCTGCAGGCTACGGGAAACCCCCTATACGCACCTCCAGAATTCGACGTGGCCATAATGCTGGAAAAGGACGAGTCGGGAAAGGAAAGAGGGCTTAAAAGGAGTCTCATCAGGTACTGCCCAGAGTACGCGGAAGTAGAGACGGAGGAAGGGGATTTTGTGGAGATCATCCGAGAGACCACTGTAAAAGTCGGAACGAAGACGCTAACAACCGAAAGACGGGTCTTTGTCTTGAGGAACGAGGGCAAGGAGAACGGCCGAAAGGAGCGTATGGAACAGCTTAAAGCGGCCGTCGGGGGAAAAGGCAAACTGGCTATCAATAACCCCGAGGGTGAAGGAGCCGAAGAGGTACGCGCATGCCTGAAAGAAGTTATGGGAGAGAGCGGTCCAAAAATCACCGCTTACACTGCCAAGAAAGACGAAAAAAGGCAGGGCGTCAGGAGCTATGCGGGTGTAGCCAAGCTAGGGCAACAGGCCGGCCAGCAGAAGAAAGGGGCGGACTCGGAAATTCCGAGAATGCCCAGAGAAAAGGAATTGCCAGCCTTGAAAAGGAAGAAGGAGGAGGCGGTTATTGTAACTACCGACAACGCCTCGTACGTAGAAACCCTCAGGAAGGTAAAAGAACACGTTAAAGGGGGCGCAGGTAGCCTCAACATCAAGGGGGCCAGGAAGACGAGAAACGGCGACCTCATGATCACCGTTAAGGACCGAGAGAGCGCGAAGGCACTGAAAGAAAAAATCAGTGAGACTTCGGGACTCAAGTCCAGAGTAGCTGGCAGAGAAAAGCTCTTGACGATAAAAGAGCTCGAGGCAACTGCCACAGAGGAGCAGGTAAAGCAGGCACTTAAAGAGGCTCTGGGAAACCTAAATGAAGGAGTAACGGTAAAGTCGCTGAAAGAGGCCTACGGGCAAACTAGGACGGCCACCCTACAACTCACGGAAGACGCGGCAGTGGCACTTCTGCGTATGAAAACCCTGGAAGTGGGTTGGGCAGTAGGAAGAATAAGCGAAAGGATACAGCCACAAACGTGCTACAAGTGCTGGCAAACGGGACACATCGCGAAGGACTGCAGAGGACCCAGCAGGGAAAAACTCTGCAGAAACTGCGGTAGAGAAGGTCACCTATCAAAGGTGTGCGAGGAGAAAGCGCACTGCCCAGTATGCGAAAAGGACGGCCATAGGGCACATACCATCAGATGCCCAAAATATATGAACGTAACGAGGAAAGACGACAAGGTAGGTGCTCAGGACAGAAATGTCTAACACCCACAGCAGCGGAGATGGAAGAAGAGCAGGGGAACGAGACCTACCAGTAATGGCACGGCGCCAACCCCCTACACAAAAGAAGAATAGACCTCCTTCAAAGAGGAAAAGGGACATGGAAAGACTGGAGCGTCACCTACAAAAGAAGGAGGGATATATCGCGTTTGTGGCGGGCGAAGTGCTCCGCACGGAGACCAAGGCATGTATCCGGTATCCCTGTGGGAAGGTGGAGACTCTGACACCGTGCCCACCGCAGCGGATGGCGACGAACAACAATGCAACTGGAATACCTAAAACGGAGGAAAGGAAACCGCGAGAAAGGAACGTGGATGGACAACCCGGGTGGTATTCGGCGCCCACCTATAGTACGAATGACCAGGCAAAGCGTAAGATACGCAACTCAGAGACTGAGGGACCGAACACTCTTTGACCTAGTGAGGACCCACCTAGGCTACTTCGAGAGCACAAAAGACGGGGAGATAATCTCTGGAGAAAGTAAACTCTCCTCAGAG
The DNA here is from genome assembly GCA_963966075.1 of Aphodius sticticus. NCBI lineage: Eukaryota > Metazoa > Arthropoda > Insecta > Coleoptera > Scarabaeidae > Aphodius > Aphodius sticticus. Next base: position 42,656,528 of record OZ014507.1, on the reverse strand, counting down.
ATAAAGATTATGTCCGAGGGGTTGCCCCACGGCGAAGAACTAAGAGCCATATACCTCGACTTCATGCGAGGAATGGGAATCACAGAGGAACTGGCGCGGGAAGACCTATAGCGAGTGGGATCTTATATGCGATCGTCCAGAATCATGAGGCTGCAGTCGATACGGGAGAGCGATAGACGTTACCATACGCCATGGCCACCTCCATCATACAGGTAAACCTAGGAAGGGGAAAAGCCGCTCAGGAGCTATTAATAGCAACAGCGGCTAGACAAAACACTGACATTCTACTGGTCTCAGAACAAAATAGAGCTATGACCGAGATACTAGGCTGGAAGCAGGACATCGGCCGGAAGGCGGCCATCGGAATAAGGGGACGTAAGGTTCACGTCACGAGACAGGGAGCAGGACAGGGCTACGCTTGGGTGGGACACGGGAACGGTGACGATGTACAGCTGTTACGCCTCCCCTGCTATGGAAGGCCCGGAATTCCAGAACCTCCTGGACACTCTGGAGGAGGGCATGAGATCTGGAAGCGGCAAGTACATAGTGGCTGGTGACTTCAACGCAAAATCACAGGAATGGGGATCGGCAGTCACCGACAGGAGAGGAGAAGCACTGAGTGAGTGGGCATCGAGGAATGGTCTGGTTCCCCTGAACGAAGGAAACACATTCAGGAGAGGGGGAGGAGGATCAGTGATAGACGTCACCTTCGCTACTGCAAACGTCGCAAGACTGGTGGAAGGATGGAGAGTGGTGGAAGAAGAAACCCTCAGCGACCATATGTATATTGAGTACAGGCTGAGGGACATTCGAGAATCGAGGGAGGAGACTCAGCAGTTCGTATCCAAGCGTTACAACGCGAGGAAACTAGACCGCACCAAGTTTAGGGAGACGTTCGAAACGGAAACGGCAGGAGAACCACCAAATGTAGCAACATGTGAGGCAGCACTCGCAAAGGCATGCGAAGCAGCCATGCCCAAGAGTAGTTGCGCGGGCAATAGGGCAGTATACTGGTGGACTGAGGAGATTGCGGACTTGAGGAAGGTGAGCAACGCTGCTAGAAGGGCCGCCCAAAGAGAAACCAGAGATGAAGACAGACGAGCACTCCTTACAGTACGATACAGGGAGGCTAGAAGGGCACTGAAAATAGCAATTGCCAAATCCAAGCAACGCCACTGGACCAGCGTGATTGAAGAAGTGGAAAATAACGTGTGGGGGCAGGGGTACAAAATAGTCACTAAAAGGCTAAAAGCCAGACTACCGCCACCGAACCTGACGTTGTCCGAAATGAAGGTAGCTGCGGATGAACTGTTCCCAGAACATGACATCACGGAGGAAGACGAGCAGGAACCGGAAGAGGTTGCGAATATTCTCACGGTAGAGGAAGTTAGGACAGCGGCAGGAAAGATCAAGCCTAAGAAAGCCGCGGGACCTGATGGAGTGCCTCCGGAGGCGATCAGGGAAATGGTTGTAGTAGCGGGAAAGTACGTCACAGACGTGATGAACGCAATCCTCACGGAAGGGAAATACCCAGAAAAGTGGAAGACGGCCAGCCTCCTCCTATTGGCCAAACGAGAGGCCACGGAAGTAGAACCACCAAAGTATAGGCCCATTTGCCTGCTGAACACAAGCAGCAAGCTAATGGAACACGTGCTGGTGAGTAGACTGAAAACCGAGCTAGACGAGAGAGCTCCCCTGGCGGACAACCAGTTTGGCTTTCGAGAAGGAAGGTCTACGGTGGACGCGGTGAGGAGCGTGATGGACAAAGCAAAGAGGGCGAACCAAGGAACGAGGAGGAAAAAACAGTTCTGCATGCTGATCACACTCGACGTCAGAAATGCCTTCAATACCGTCGCATGGGAACACCTAATCGCAGAGCTGGAAACAAGAGGCATCAGCCGGTACCTACTGAGGATGATCAGGAGTTACCTGAAGGACAGATGGATTATCCTAACGGATAAAGACGGGAGGGCCTCACGGAAGAGGATAACAAGCGGCGTTCCCCAGGGATCGGTCTTGGGGCCAACGCTCTGGAACGTCTTCTACGATGGGGTGCTGCGTCTGGAGCTTCCTGGAGTGGAACTGGTGGCGTATGCGGATGACCTAGCGATGGTGGTGACCGCCGCCACTTGCGCCGAGCTCGAGGGGAGGGCGAACGCGGCCATCGCGGGAATCGTCGCGTGGATGGCTGACAGACAACTGCAGCTGGCTGCCGAGAAAACCGAGGCCGTGCTCCTAACCGGCAGACGGAAGTGTGAGCCGGTGACGCTGGCAGTGGACGGGATACTAACCAAGCCCGGGAACAGCGTCAAGTACCTGGGAGTGAGAATAGAAAGAAACCTCAGGTACAGAAAGCACGTGGAAGAGGTGGCGGCAAGGGCGGAGAGGACAACAGGGGCTCTCCTGAGGCTGATGCCAAGGTTGGGGGGCCCGACGGCAGCAAAGAGGAGAGTTCTCGCGTCCGTGGCGGAGTCGGTGATGCTGTATGCGGCGCCGGTCTGGGCGGACGACATGGAGTTCGCAAACAGAAGGCAGCGGCTCCTACGAGTTCAAAGAAGAGCGGCGATCGGAGTGACGTCGGCGTACAGGACCGTATCTACCATGGCGGTCCTGGTAATTGCGTCCCTGGTGCCACTACATCTAAAAGTAGAGGAAAGAAGGCAACGGTATGACAGAAGAGGACATGAGGGTGGTTCCCGCGTCGCAGATCGGACAGCAACAATAGAGGCCTGGCAGAGGGAGTGGGACGAGGATGAATGTGAACGATTGACCCATCGCCTGATACCCAGCCTATCGGGGTGGGTGAATAGAAGGCATGGTGAAGTCAACTATGAGCTCACCCAAGCTCTAACCGGCCACGGATGTTTCGGGGCATACCTGCACCGATTCAAGAGAAGGGACAGCCCAGAATGCCGGTACTGCGGGGAGGAGGACACACCTGGGCATACTCTCTTTCGATGCGAAAGATGGGCAGCACATAGAAGCGCGTGTCCATATCAGGAAGACCTCAACGAGGAAAGAATGGTACGGCGCATGTTGCAGGGACCGGAGGAGTGGCGGCGGATCGCACACACCGTGGGAGATATCCTAAAGTGCAAGAACGAGGACGATAAGCGTGATGAAGCGAGAGGACCTCCCACGCCTTAGCTGTTAAGGAGTAGGGATGGTCCCGGGGACGGAGAGGGCAAAAGCGAGAAAGGCAGAATAGCGTCCGGAAACCGGCGCAGGAAAGCTTCCGGAACTGCCGAAGCGAGAAATGTTTAGGGTTCTGGAAATCCGGACCAGACTTCAGGACGACCGGAGTCAGGCGAGGGACCAGTGGTTATACCGTGGTCCCAGAAGAAAAGTCTAGGTGGCGGTGTCCCAGAAAGAACTGTGGTTCTGAGCACGAAACGGTGGTGGTAGTAGAATAAGTAATATTAGGAGGTAGTAGAATAAGTAGCATAGTAGTATGTTATTAGTAAGTAGGTAGTCTTGTTTGTCGTATCTGTATTTGTGGTTAAAATAAATAGTAAAAGAGCCAGTAGGCCACAAAACGGAAAGGCGACGGGAGAAATGTTGGGAGATGTCGCTGCAGGAAGTATGCCCTTCAGGCGATGCCGTGCAGCGGGGTGGTGGTGGGTTCTTTCCCTCCCCTCGCCTTTTATTTCTAAAAAAAAAAAAAAAAAAAAAAGTATCTCGAACAGTCCGAACATTTCAATCTGTAAACTGCGTTTCCTTGCGCTAGAATCGGTGTTTTTTCTTTTAATTTTGTGTATACCTCCCCCACAGTTTTTATCTTTTTCCGTGCTATCTTAAGATTTTCTTGTATGAAAGTGTTAATTAATTTAGAAGTCATGTGTGGTATGTCCATGAGTACTGCATATTTTACATTTTTGCCTTCCATGCCGTTGTTTTCACCTCTGGTGGTTGTTCCATTGTCTCCTATACCCGTTCTTGCTTGTATCTGTGTCATTGAGGTTGCATACAATAAGTTTCTGATCAACTTTCTGGGATATGAATTCTTTAGGAGAATCGCCTCAAACTTCCTCATGTTCGCCTGCAAAAATTGCTCATTACTAATTGCATGGATTCTTTTTTTTCATTTCTTTGATGAAGTTCACTTTGATTTTCATGGCATGAGATGAGCGATAATTTATATACCTACATGAGGAAGTTGGCTTTTGATACCAATTTAAAATTAGTTTGTTCTCTTCTGTTCTTACCACTTTTGTATCCAAGAATGGCACCGATTTCTCCCGATCTTCTTTTTCTATGGTGAATTGTAGGTGTACGTTATATCCATTAAAAACCTGCTGGATTTCCTCTGCTCCATCAACAGGTACAGCAGTGATCAGATCATCCACAAATTTTTTGATAAACGGGACCTGATATGACAGTTTGGGTAAGCATTCCTCAAGGAGGGCATCCATTACGTATTGAGAGAGAATTGGGCTTAGTTCCGAGCCCATGGCAGAACCAAATAATTGCCTGTAATAAGATTCTTTGTATGTGAAACAACTGTTGTCTAAAACGAATTTTACCAGTTTCCAAAAGTGCGGTTCAGTCATTCCTCTTGCATGATCTTTTATTGTGTCCCATTTTTGTCGCAAGACTCTTTCGACTATCTCCTGTGTTATATTCCCATATAGATTTACCACATCCAGCGAGATGACCCTATAATTTGGTGGTACGGTTCTGTCCTTGATGAATTCAGCAAACTTGAACGTGTCGCCTGTGTAGAAAATGTTGTTTCTTTCATATGCAGTATCCAAAATGTTTGCTATGAATGTGGCAATTGTTTTGGTTGGACCTTGCATACCTGCAACAATTGGTCTAAGCGGTGTGTTGGGTTTATGTAATTTAGGGTTACCGTAAATTTTTGGACATGTTGAGTTGTATTTTCTGTACTTCTTTCCCTCCTCCGTTGTTATAATTTTCTTCTTCTCAAGTTCTGTCATTAATTGGTTCGCCTTGCTTTGGATTGTGCTAGTCGGATCTGTTCTGAGTTTTTTGAAGGTTTTCCCATCATTTAATATCTCCATCATTTTCTTATCGTAATCCTCCCTCTGCATCACAACCGTCGTTCCCCCTTTATCGCTCTGTAAAGTGATTAATTCAGTATGTTGTTTTAAGAATTGTTTTGTTGCCTTTAGATTAGAACTGAGTGGTATATTTTCTGTTGATTTATCTGTTAGATGATTTGTGATAATATTGGTTACCTTTGCTCTGTATAAGATCCTTTTTTGTTCTTCCACGTGGTGTACAATCTGTTCTATCTCTGCCAGCAGCTTTCTTACTGGAATCTCTTTTCTCTTTACCCGGTATGGCAAATTTTGGACCCAAGGCTAATGTGTTTGCTACATCTTTGGGAATTTCCACTGTTGTCAAATTTCTTAACCAACCATCTTGTACCTTGATAGTTTGCAGCTGATCTCTTTCCAACTTCGTTATCTTCCTTATATTAGTCTCTTTAATTCTCTGAAATTTACGCTCAAATGATGTTTTTTGTCGAGTCTTAAATTCTCTAAGCATGCAACTACATACGTAACTCAATTCGTTCATTATCTGTTCCTGTTCCGCTTTTAGGCGGTTTATCTTGTTTGTAGTGTACTGTACTTCAAAAATTAAGATCTTTCTTATTACCTGATCATTAAAAACGTCCATTCTTGAGATCAACCTGTCTCTGGCTTCTCCGTAAAGATTAAATAAGTTCCTAGTATTTTGTGCGATGTGTCTCGGTTTCAATCGTTTTCCTTTGCATTCCAGTAGAAATATTCGCTGGTTCGTCGCTGCCGCAATTTTGTTGTTAATTTTGCGCCATTTCTTTAATTGTTGAGTTGTGTGGGCACCATAACGTGCAGTTGTTGTTTGATAGAACCCCATCCTTGCAAATATGTTTGCTTAATCACTGTCGCTGCCTTCTATTTGAAATGTTTAATTTTAAGGGGAAAATCGACTGGAGTCTTTAAGCATGAGTCTAGCTTTCGGCACTTTTTATTTATTGCCTTCATCAGGACACTACAATAGACATAAAAACAACAATTTAAAATGTGTTTACACAATTTCTAATTGCTAAATACAGATTATTTCGACCTAACCCTACTTACTTTGCTTGTGAGGTCTGTTAAAATTAGGATATGCGATTTCACCATCAAATATACACCATACCGCGATCTAACCATCAACACAAATACAATAAATACAGTTTGCAACAGATTATTCGCTGGATTGTTGTGATATTTAGCGTTGCTACATATGGCTACATATGTATGACGAAGTAGAAATATTAGATATTGAACCGAACTATATAAAACGCACTTTCCTTGAAATGTATCACATATACAAAACACCAGACGCATTAAATAAGAAATCTGATGTACAGAACTTAAGTGCTCTATACACGTATGTTTTAGAATTGGAGAATAACAGGAGAAATGACATGGACAGCTTGTACGAAAACGCGATAACATTTTGAGAAGTGCAGAAATATTGTTGCAATTTTCAAATTCAAACTGATTGGCGGCAGTGTGACGTCACAGTCATGGGTTACAAGATGGCTGACTACCACAACAATGTAGGCGTCCTTAAGACAAACTAGAAGCACGTAGCAACGCTAAATATCACAACAATCCAGCGAATAATCTGTTGCAAACTGTATTTATTGTATTTGTGTTGATGGTTAGATCGCGGTATGGTGTATATTTGATGGTGAAATCGCATATCCTAATTTTAACAGACCTCACAAGCAAAGTAAGTAGGGTTAGGTCGAAATAATCTGTACTTAGCAATTAGAAATTTTGTAAACACATTTTAAATTGTTGTTTTTATGTCTATTGTAGTGTCCTGATGAAGGCAATAAATAAAAGTGCCGAAAGCTAGACTCATGCTTAAAGAGTAGTTTAATTTCAAAGACTCCTGTCGATTTTCCCCTTAAAATTAAACATTTCATATATATATATATACTATATATATATATATATATATATATATATATACTATATGATAATAATTTTTAAAGTATTCTAGTTTTTCTTGCCAGTTGGATGAAATATCAAATGTAACAGTGGTTTATAGGATTGGACGAGCTTCAAATCAAAATTATCGATGCGTTTGATCTTAATTATTAATCCAATAAATGAGGTCGAATGCATCGACAATTTTAATTGGAAACCCTTTCAACGCAGTAAACTACTATTACAGATAATAATTAGGTTTACCGCCCAGCTGATGGAAAGGTGGATTTTGAGATAAACCCTCTTCGTAGTCTTCGACCTCAATAATTTGCCTCTGCACAACTTTGAAAAATTATGCAGTATAAAACTTAGTTCCAATTTAAGTCTTCAACTAAACGTAATGCGTATGTGATGTCACAAAATATACTCTGTACTGATTTCTTTACCATGCATTGTGTTCTTTGTCCATATCATGTGAAATTCAAATGTGTGTTCGGGCAATTCCTCTCTCGCCTCCATTCTTGTCGAGAGAGACACACAGAAAAAAATGTGGAACGTCAGGAAAGAATTTTCAAGAAGCCTAATCTTATATAAGTCCTTTTTCTAAATCAAAACTACTTAGCTTTACGGTTGGTCCTGCGAAGAAATAGGATGCTGACAAAGGAAAAGGCGACCGAAAGGGTCGGATTCCGATCACGTCCGAGTGCCACGCTAATTGCACATTTTCCCGGGAACCACTTTGATAGATCCTGCCAGCTCCTCCGCCGTATTTGTTGCTCTGCTCTGCTCCCTTTGAACATTTGGTTATTGTGTTGTCTAATTGCTTAATTAAAAAAGTATAATTGCCCTAAAGTATTTCCCCTGTGGAAGCACCGATCTCAATCCTCGCCGTGGAAAGGGTGCAAGCAACGGCTTCCATATTTTAAAATTATATTTGAAATTTAAGGCGGAATGCGGTTTAGCGAATAATATACGACTCAATAAAGCGTTGTTTTTCGGTCTGGTCAGAGTGACTACGAATATTAAAATAGCCTCTTCCCTTTACACCATATTCTGAGTTTATTGCTTAACCTTAACCGGTATGTTAATTAAGTACTTGTACACTCTACTAGAGTTGCCATTCGACTGTAGTTATTTTAATTCAAGTTAATATTCATGTCTTTACGTATATTCACTGTGGGCAAGAAGGGTTACAATTTTTCAATTACCCGTATTCCAGTAATTTTTAGTGGATTCAAGTATTTCTTTAAAAACGAAGTCGTTTTCCGATCATGTGGAGTCAATGACAATTAGTGAAATGAAAAGTTCAAATTAGTAGGTAATGACATTTGATTGCTTTTGGTCAAAAAGCGCAGTAGAGATTTTATACCATAGTATTTTTAGTATGCAGGGTAAAATTTTGAAACATCATTTTTGGATTTACTCAAAATGCAGTGGAGTTGGACGTTTGTGCGCAAACATTGCGTAGGTATGAAAAATCCAATTAGATACTTGAGTTATCTTTAAAGATGGAGGAGAAACCATGGTCAATAATAATTAGCTTTCTTACTGGCGCCATGTTTTATTTTTACTTGTATGGCTGAGATTTTTTACGAATTTTTCTATTTTTGTTTTTGCAATGTATTTTGGAGCTAAAGTCAATATCGTTTCTTTTATTGAACTATCATAATTTTGGTTTTTTTTTTCACTTGACCGACCGACGGTCTTGTCATGGAAGTACGTATTCTCATAAAATTTACATGTTCCAATGAAAAATTTGGAAAAAAGATTAGGAGTACCACAATGTATTCAGACCGTTCAGGTAGATTTAAGAAATAATTTTCATTTAGAAATGCCAGTTGCATATGAAAAATGATTAATACTAAAGCAACGTTGATTCCCAATCCGATTCAATCATGGCAAAAAAAATGGTAACATTCGTCTGAAATATACAGATAAACATAGTGATGCATCATAGAAACTAAAGAAAAGTTCACCTAAAATGTAGGTATCAAACATGGCGCCTATAAAAAAACCCAAAATTAGGCAATAGTATCGCCACAATCTTGAAAGGTAACTCAAGTACACAATTAGACTTCTTACGTCTGGTCGATGTTGTTATTTCTAGCTTACAACTCCACTGTTTTTTGCGTAAAAGCAATGATTCAAAATCTCTACTGTTCTATTTGACCAAAACCAAACGAATGTCATAAAATGTGTATTAAAATCAGTAGGTGATTTGAATAGACAATAATGTAAGTTGCAGATGAAAAATGAAAAGACTTGGTTTGAATTGATGTGTCTTACGCAAAAAACGTTGATTCCAGGAGCCTTATTCTGCAGCGCTTAGCGATATCGCAATACGTCATATCGAATACTTAGCGATATCGATAGCCGTATTCTACCGTTTTGGTCGATATCGCCTGACGTCATGACTTTCCGACATGTCGCTAAATTTAACGACAGCTTCGGAGGTGTCGATAAGTTGATTCGATATCGATATGCGCATGTAACCTCACTTTACGTTCATTGCGTACGGAACGTGTGAATCGTTATCGTTTGGTTTAATAGTGTGCTGAGTATTATATAGTGCGTATTAGCAAATAATATCAAGTTGCATGTACTCTTAATAAGGTGATAGTGGCGGTGGAGTTGGCTGACAGAGACAATTGGAAAAGAGCTCAGAGAGAATTTCGATTATTTCGAAGAAATTTATGGGATGTACAAGATCCCTTTTCTGTTACAGACACCGAGTTCATTAGAACGTATCATATGAATAAGGAAGCTTGTGCAGACTTAATTGATAGAGTCGGAGCCATAGCCACCGAACAAAGATTAATAAAGAAAATTCCACCGTCAATTATGGTATAACATTTCAGTTATTTCGGCCCATAATCTACCCTACTGACTTCTTCCTTCAACTCCCAATAACTTTCCTTCCGCGAACGCTATATGATCAAACATAAATAAAACCAATGCCTCCTTCTGCGCGCCGCTTGTCTTTTTATTTCGTACGGACATTTTCGAGTAACCACATTCCTCAAACTGACAACATAACCTCCTAGACCACAAATCTAACTGCTGTCATAGCCATAGTCACAGTTGACACCAAATGTCAGGTAGTTTTTTACCGAATGATGGCGATATCGATACACGTGACGTCATGTGAAATCGAAACGGTATAGCGATGTCGCTCGTCGCTATAATTGTAGAATAAGGCTCCAGAGATCCGATTGAATCTTTGCAAAAAGAAACAAAAAGTAGCGTTCGTCTAAAATTTACAGATAAACAATAAGTGTGATTTACTATATGTTCAGGTATTTTTGTTGAGTATGTACTACGTAAAGGTAATTTTATTTTCATAGCCTATAGATGCCCATCCACCGGAGACTTTTAGCCGGTGTCTTCCGAGCGAGGTGATAATCTATAAAAAAATTATATAAAATAATATGGTAAAATATGATAAAATATTTATGGTGGGAGCAATCCTAGTAATTTTGCTTTTTCTGTGTTTGAAATTGGGATGATTGTAGTTTCGTATATTATTTTGTCATATTTTATTTATTATGCTAAATTACTGGACGCACTCACCTCACCCATCAGTAATTTTTCGCGAAACCTAATTTTTTTTTCAATTGACATATTTTTTTTTATATATTTGGGTCCAAGCAGTCAACTTTTCATGAACTTGGAATTTTAATTTTCCAAAAATGTTTTTTCGATACACTCTAATACACCTAATGAGGAAAACTACTTAACTGTATATTTAGTTGAACAAAATTAGGTCTACAAAGGTTATACAAAGTTTACTAAATATTCTCTAGATGCTGGCACGGATGTTATGATTTTTTAGACAACATTTTAGACTATTTTTGTAAGAAAAATCTCCATGTCTTCATCAAATAATGGAATATAAGAAATAATGCACTAGGCTTTGATGAAATATTTTATTGGATTCGTGCAATACTCGAGTTTCAAGCTGTTCGGCTCGTCATCAGTTGCATACTGTACATGGAAACAATTGCGATTTAAAATAATAAGGTTACACAAGGTTGCATTCGTGATAACCAGCATATTTACTTGCCTCACAGACATCTTCAGAAAATTTTCTTTAAAAACTATAAACTAAAACAATTGCGGGAGCCAGCGATGACAATATAATTCGACTTGTCATCGGTGGGCACCGTGAAGTTAGCAGTGCTAGTTCGTCATGCGATTGTTAGATGGCGCTGTATATCACATTCCAACAATATCAACAAATACAATTAACATGAAAAACGGATAAAAATCAATCAGGTCTTCAATAAAATGAAAGAATGAAAAACAGACCTGCGAAACATTAACATACTTCAAACAATGTTCTAAAATAAAATAAAGGGTGTTAGGAGAGCTATCTGGCCGGGTAGTATCGATGTCTGTTCAGAGATGTCGCTACGTTGATTCGGGCGGCTTTCTTGGGAGAAAATTCAAATAAATCCTGTCGCTGTAGCATTCCGTCATGTCATTAAGTAATGATTGATGGTTGATTACCTTGTGTCGTTGGATTTCCATTTCCTCTAACAGGTCTAGTTTGTTACCTTTTTGTTGATGGTGTAGTAGCGTCATGTTTTCCTTCGTAGTTTTATGTCCTGTTTCCGTGAGATGTCGTCCAATTGCTGATTCATCGCTCCTGTTCCCTATGTGTTCTTTGAATCTCGTAATCAATTTTCTACCTGATTGGCCTATGTAGTAGGAATCACAATTTCCGCAACTAATCTTATATACACCACTTTTTTCGGTAATAGGTAAATTTTTCTTATTATTTATAAGGAAGGTACTCAGTTTGGTGTTGGTGCGGAAGGAAGTTGTTATATTGAATTCATTTAGGGCACGTTTCAGAGGTAGGGCTAGGGAATCATGGTAATTCAGTGCAATATATGTGGTCTTAGCATTGTAATGAGGGTATATCATTTTTATCACCCTGTCGTTGTGTATTTTGTTGTAAATGTTTTGTAAGTCCGACAAGCTATATCCATTGCTGAAGGCGATCTAGGAAATGGTTAAAATTTCCTTTTTAAAATTCTGTTGGTTTAAGGGGATATTGAGTATTCTGTTAAATAAGAATCTAAAGGCTGTTTCCTTGTAAAGTGGTGAGGTGTAACTTTGCTTCGGGATAACTATGTCTGTGCTTGAAGGTTTCTAGCTCTCACATACGACAGATAGTTTATTGTGTAAATTACCATGGGTTACTATTATGACATTTCCTAGATTCCTAGATTTAAAGCTTGATTGAGCTATATGCGATTGCTAAAATCTAGTATTTAGTATTTAGATCTTTTTATGAAGATGGTTTATACCTTAGAAGAAAGAATAGATATAATTCTTATTTACGCCGGTGAAAATCGTTGTGCTCGTCGGGCGCCAAGAGTTGTCAACGACAGGTATTCCAATAAAAATGTAAGCCATCGCTATGTAATTGATTTGATTCAAAAATTTCTTGAAACTCGTTCAGTAGAAAATAAGAAGAACAAGCAACCGAGAGTTATGGTAGAAGGAGCACAAATTGAAGCTGTTGGTCATTTTGCAACGGATCCAAGAATATCTATAAAAAAGGTTGCTGCGTAAACCCAAATATCTCTTGGTTCGGTACATAAAACATTAAAATTAAATAAGTTCTTTCCTTTCAAGATGCAAATACATCAACGGCTCGCTGAAGACGATTTTGATAGGAGTATTTTTGTGAGCAGATTACACGGAGAATCACTGATGATCCAAATCTATTAAAAAATTCTGCTTCATTGACGAATCGACACTCTATTAAAATCCACATGTGTTTCGGGAAGACCATACACAATACCCTCAGAAGGTCAATGTGTGGGCTGTTATTCTAGGGGATGAAATAATCGGTCCTTTTTTTATTGAAGAAAATCTCACAGGCCAGCTTTATCTGGAGCTCCTGGAGAATGTGATAACTCCAATTATAATTCGATCTTTGGAGAACCAAGTTGATGAAGAACGACGCCAATTCCTCAATGCACTTCCTGTGAGAGAATGGTTAAATGGAAGGTTTTATAGGAAGTGGATAGGAAGATGAGGGGCCGAGCACTATAATGGCCAGCAAGATCCCCGTACTTAACGCCACTTGATTATTTTCTCTGACGTCATTTAAAAACTCAATTTTTCAAAACGGACGGTTTCCATGATCTTAAAGTTCGGATAACTCGAGAGTGCCGGCAGATACCCCGCGATACACTTAGAAAAGTGCGACGTGCCTTCGAGAGTAGACTTTATCTATGCTTAGAAAAAAAAATTCAGCACATTTTGAACAGTTTATAAACTAATTGATAAAAATTAAATCGTTGTTATTAGTTATTTTTAGAAAATAAACTGTATCCGAATTATGACGTGAATAATAATTTCACGATACTGCTTCTTCTAAGATACTAAATGCAGATATCACATTTAAAAATGAAAAGATTGTTTCATCCCCTCTACATAATGGTACTTTCATTTGTAAATCAAAAGTAGAATTGGCTAGCTGTGAACAGGTTAGAAACAAAATTCTATTAGATATAATTAATTAAAATTACCCTTGAGGACAGGGATTTTGAAGTTTTCATTTTAGCTTCTAGAAAAATCTGTTTTTTCGGTTTATGAAAAAAAGTCTGTACATTTTGACAATTCGTGCCATTTTGTTTTTAAGAAACCGTGTTATTGGTTTTTTTTAGCAGGGTTAACTGAAAACGTGGAACTGAACGTTAAAACTTAATAGAAAAGCATGCAAAAATTCTGTAAAGTGGCATTTCCTCTCTGTCCAAAATAGAACATTAACTCTTACTTTATTTGTTCTACCTCAGAAACGAATAAACCGATTTAATTTATTTTTTATGAGTGAATAGACATTTTTATCCCCTTTAAAATGAGGTATATGAAGATAGGTAGTCCCATTTGAAAATCAAAAATAGGGGTGGCTGGGGGTGAAGGGGTGGAAGCTATGATTAGATTAGAACTAGTTTTAAAGTTCCCCCTTTAAATAAAAATTGACGTGTTTTTGCTAAATATCGTGACGTCATTATGTCAAAAGTTATTCCGGGTGGGAAGTTTTGAAATGAACACACTGTATATATATATATATATATATATATATATATATATATATATATATATATATATTAAAACACACAACTTTTTCACAAAAATTGTTTAATTTGTTTGTTTGGGAATAGAGGCTTGCATAATAAAACTGTTTTACACGTTCACTTAATCTTACGACGAGACGAACATATTAAAAACTGACGTTTCGACACTATTTGCGTCTTGGTCACAGCTATACTAAAGTGTTAAAACGAAAAACAAACGCATCGAATACAACCACAAAACCGAGAGAGAACGAATGCAAACTTGCTAGACTTGTCGCAAGTGGAAATTTTGAACTGGTTTACAATATTTTTGATCTTTATCTTTGTTTAATTTAGATATTTACGTACCCTCCAGAATTAATTTATAACATTTTGACAAGTTTATATCTGATCTATCGTTAACCGCTTTTTATTTTTTAATATTTCGATTGATTCCAACACACATCTTGCTTTTAAGTTCTTTTCTTTCTGTATCACTTTCACTTCCTTAAAATTAAACTGGTATCCTGCTTCTTCTTGGTGTTTCTTAAGGGCTGTAATGTTTTTTGCGTATTGGTGTCCCTTCAACCTTTCTTCGACTAATTATTCTGTTTGTCCTATATACACTTTGTCACATTCGTTACACGGGATCTGGTATACACAATGAGATTGTTTTAGTAGAGGTGCTGGAGCTTTTAGTCTTGTGTAAATTTTCGCGAGGTTGTTTGTGTTTTTGTGGGCAATCTTGATATTAAATGGTCTCATTATGTGACCTATTTTTTCCGACAGGTTTTTAACATATGGTATTGCGATGTATTTATTTGTGTCTGGTTCAGGAACTGTGGCAGGTTGTGTCCTTGTTGTTAATCTATTATCACTGTTAATTGCTTTTTGTCTCGTTATTATCTTGCTAATTAAATTGTCAGGGTAGTTGTTTTTTTGTAAAATGCTTTTTGTTTTTTGTATAGGTTCCGTAAGATATTCTGGACTTGAGTTTGATAGCTCGATCAGCAAGACTTTTAATTACGCTTATCTTGTATGTTAGTGGTTGTACTGAATTGTAATTTAAGTATTTGTGGGATGATGTTGCTTTTGTGTACCACTTTGTATATATCTTGTTGTTTCTATATATCAGTGTTGTATCTAGAAAGTTTATTGTATTGTTGTTATGCATTTCCATTGTGAATTGAAGCCTGTTATTATAGCTATTAAAAACATTCAATACTTCGGTTTCTTTCTGTTTTGGTACCGCGAGTATGCAATCGTCTACATATCTTTCTCCATGAGCAACGTATTCTACAAAGCCCGCGAGAAAAAGAGAGTACTGAAATATTCATTCCTCTGGACCATAAAGCGGAAGATACCTATACATAATAAAATCGCAGGAAAGTGATAGGGTAAGAATTACACACTTGGAAGATCTGGATAAACTAGCTTGATGTTCGACCTCCTTAAAACATACACAGCACAAGACCAATTGCAGACATGAACTACACAATCTGCCCATTAATCGCTAGTAGTACACGAAACAAGATTGGCGAAATTTAAACAATACCTAAAAGTCATAACTATCCCAACATTATAGTTATTACCGAAACCTGGCTGAAGCCTGAAGAAGAGGAAGCCTATCAACTAGAAGCCTACAATGGAGTACACCATTCTAGGTCTACCAGGGGAGGAGGAATACCATTTTACATCCGAAAAAATATAAACTTGTGTAGTTTATATTTTTTCGGGTAACACCCAAAAGACGTTTCCGAATAAAGAAACATTGAAAATAGGCTTATCAGACGAACAAATCATGATTGCAGTGATATACCGCCCTCCACATGTTGGATTTCCCACGCTCCAGAACGTAATGAAGAACAACATATTTACGAAAAATAAGCATCACATAACACTGGGAGACATGACGTGAACTTGCCAGACAATTCTCAAACCACAAAAGAATATAAAACAGCCATACTGGAAGCCGGTTACAGAATAGCAAATAAAATACGTCAAGACCATTATACACGGATCAACAGCAACGGTAACCTCTCCATACTAGATCCCAGCATAACAAATACACCACAACAAATGGGTAGAACTACAGTACTACCAGTGGACATCTCCGACCACCTTCCACTTATGACCAAAAGAAAACCAAAATGTACACACTCCCAACAAATATCAATAAATAACAAAAACACAAAATACGAAATAGAGCAAATGACATATGAACCCTGACCAGATATTGAAGCACTATCGCAGAGATTAGAACACATAACAACAACAAACCAAACATCAAGGATGATAAAAAGAGAGATGACTGTAAATGGATAAACTCTTAAGTAGTGGGACAAATCAAGTCAAGAAACGGGCTATACAAAAGGTCTAAGAAAAACCCCAATAGTAACATCTCGAAGGATAGGTACGCTGAGCAAAAGAACAACAACACAACTGATCAATGCAACCAAGAAAAGCTACTACTAAAGCTACAGGACGATGTTCAAAAAATGTAATGGCAACTCGATGAAAACGTGGAGGGCACTAAACGCAATATTGAACAGATCAACTAGAGGCAACCAGCAAATAACACAAATAAGAAAGAAGATATGAATACCATCAACAAACGCAAAAGAAATAGCCTAACGCCATGAATACATATTTTGCTACAGTAGGCAACGTACTTGCAGAAGAACTAAAACAACAAGGAACCCATAATGATACAATATTAAATTCAAATAGAACCATCGCCACTGCAGAATTCTTGAGAACAACAAATGAAGAAGTATTGAATATTATATCTAATTTTAAAAATAACACTGCACCGGGATTCGACAAGATTACAAACGACATTCTAAAATCAAACAAACACGTACTAGCACCAAACATAACAAAACTCATAAATAATTTACTGGAAAGTGGCATTTATCCAGAATACATGAAAAAAGTATTATAATACCAATACACAAAAAAGGGAACAGCACCGGTAAACTACAGACCCACAACGTTACTATCAGCATTTAACAATGTAGTAGAAACAGTTATAAAAAGAAGAATCGAAAACATCAAAAAACGAAACCAGAACCACTACCACAACAGAGAACCACTACCACAACAGAGAACCTACTAACAGATTCAGTGAAAACATACAATAACCTGCCAGCCATAGTAAAACAATTAAATTATAACACCTTTAAGAAGAATATGAAGAGTGAGCTACAACTGACGACGTTGCTATTAAGTAACCAGTCAAAACATCAACTGCCCTCGCCACAATTAGTCCAGGACGGCCCATGCCATTCCAAGATGAAGCTAAAGGGATGTAAAGCCTGTACGATACTTATTGTGAATTAAGTTTTATTTTTGTATGTAGTACATGCCATTTTTGTTTAAATAAAGTGATATGTATATAAAAAAATTACTAATGATTTTTGTCTATTTCGTTTTGATTCACCGTAGTGCCTAAACGGACTCTTTTCCGAACATAAAATTGACAAAAGATGGTTGTTTAGGTGTCTCCTACAACCCCTATTAGTTTGTCGCAATATTTATGAGCCTGTATAATGAGCAAATATTTAAATCTAATGACAAAGGACAAAGGTTTTTTAGCTTTACTTGGATACCATATTAAAATTTTTATCACATCTGGGTCCGCTCTAAAACTGCAAAAGATTGAAAAAAAATGTGTAAATGGCGGTTTTGACATTTTCATGAAAATTTCATCAAAAATGTGACGTCATTTAAAACCACTGATCCCGTAATCGTAACCACGCTAAACAATCTAACAACAACGTCTACTCACTTATTCTATTCCATAATCAACAACCCTATTTTGTACCCTATGTGGAAACCTAACTTTTAATTGTCGAAGATATGTTCCTACGTAAGAGCTTTATTTGTTATCATGAGAACATTTTATGATGACTGAAATTCTGCAATGAACCTGATAGATCCGTGTTTTCTCTAAATACGAACACAAACATGTATGCATAAATAAATTTACATAAGAAAAAAGCACACCTTATACACAAAAATACTTAAACAGAGGACAATTAGAATGGAGCCAGTTTTTAAAAATTGATAACTGTCAACTGGGATGTTCTTATTTTTTAAATAGAATGTATATATTCTTTTATAGGTTTTTTTGCGCTGAATACGAATCCGAAAGTTTTGATTTTTCACGTCTCAAAAAAAAACGTTGTTTACCTACACTATCTTTTTTATTCTATAATTAAACAACTAGTTGTGCTAAAATCTTTAAAAGGGTCTGTAACTAAAGCATAAACTTTGTACTATGATTTATTTGAGTTTTTTGTTTCTTATTACCTTATAATTACGTGGGTGCACGTACTAAAAACCTAAAACTAATGATAACTTCGAATTTGTAGGTACCTATAATCACATGAATACACAACGTAAACATAGTCCATTCATCTGTTGCAATGTCTAAAAAATAGTTATGTGTATACTCGCGGAAAAAAGATTCATCTATTCTACATTTCTTGTTTTAAATATCGACCTAACTCAGAAACTACCCAATAAAATTTGATCGGACTGTCATCCAGAAATGCTCTGTATTTTAAGGAATATTCAAGATAGAGCAGTGACTTCAAACTTTATGCACTTAACAAGTGATTTTATAGATTTTAGGATACATTAAGTTTAACAGGTGTGATTTCTGCAGCATATCATGTGCATAAACAGCACTAATATAATACAAAAGCTATCGGGTGCACGACGCCAATACCCCCTGCGGTCACAATTTTGTTGGGGTCTCAAAATATTATCGGCCGGGGTCTTTACCAGAAGTTACGGGTTCGGGACTTCAAACTTCCCACAAGAAGCCATTATCAACTTGATATTATTTCTATGCCATACATTATTTAATTCACAGAAGAGACCTTTCCTAATTATTTATACCAGGCATCACACACCTTGAGGGCAAACAATCAGGGCGTGATTACCAAGTCATGACGAAGCAGATCATTTTTTCGTAACTGCTTTTGTTACAGAGTGTTAAATAGTTTTAGCAAATCAGCATTGTTAATTTAACCTCTACAACAGTAGACTTGAAGAGCTGTTTTTGCAAACTGTCATCCATCACCAATATGCTCATTTACACTAATCACAATTGTGTCAGTAAACCCGTAGAATCGTCAAAAATCAATTGAATCAATTATAATTGATTATAGTAAATTAACCGTCCATTTTCTTGTATAGGTTCCCGAATCATTTTGATAGTAAATTTTGTCCGCTGCAATGAAGTATTTTTAGTTTTGCGATTAAGTGAGTGAGATTCGAGGGATAAAGTATTAAAATCTGACAGGCACAATTTTTCAATGGTTTTTAATTACTTAACATATTTTTCTATTAACTATGGCACTAAACATTTTAATATGTTACTATTGAAACCATAAGCTATCGATTGTTATCAGTTTCATCGACTGCAATTCATTTTCCGAATACAACGTATATCAAAAATCTAGAATGACTGGACTAAAATGCCACAATTACATGATCGTGAAGAATGAAAAGAGTTGGTTTAAAATGATGTGTCATTCCCAAGAAACGTTTATTCCAACTCCGAATCAATCGTTGCAAAAACAAAACATAATATAGTAACATTCATCTACAATTTCCAGTAAACAACAAGTGTGATACATCACAATTGAAACTGAAGCAAATACCAACTAATATGTTAAAATCCATGTTAGTATTTTTGTTTTGTTTTGACAGACGTCCACTGCTTATTGACCAAAATCAATGTCTACTCATCTGAATAGGTACATATTTCATTTCACATTAAATTTGGCATATATCAGAAATGGTAAATAGCCATACACAAAGTAACATAACATTGGATTGAAACGTTCTGTTTTGCGATTATAATATCTTCACAATATAAGCAAGTCGCATGTTAAAGAAATATTTAAAGCATGTTAATATTATTGGAAATACAAGTAAATGAAACTTTTTACCGATTTTTTGTAATTGTAATTTTTTCGATATTTAATGTAAATAAATAAAAAAAACAGGCAGTTTTGTAGGAAAATGTTGCTACGCTTGTTCAGAATGCTCTAAACTCCTTAAGTTCAAAGGTGTAAACATCAGATAAAGAGTAAAAATTTTAATTGTAAATAAATCAAAAATTACAAAACAAGGTCCCTGGTTCAAATCCAGGATGTGGCTGTAATTTTCGATTTATTTAAAATTTACATCCCGCCTGTATGTCACCATATTATTAACCTATAATATTACTTTGACAAAGTATGTCGTTAAACATTTTCATTAGTAAAAATAATATCATAAAAAAAGAAGATTAAAGTAGTAAAAATAAAATGTAGATTAAAATAAAAGGTAGCCACCAATAAAATTATTTAAAAAAAAACAGTACAATTCTGCTAAAGTGTAAATAGATGTGAAATAAATTTAGATTTGTGTTATTAATAATAAAAAAACTTTAAATAATGCAATTCTATCGTCGCGTTCAACATACAAAGTGATTTATAACTCGAGGTAAAAATGAAATGGTAGATTCAAATTGAAGAAGGTAGATAAAGGTCAAAATTCGAAACAACGCGCTATTCTCGATGGTCTTTGTTCCCGAGATTTCACATTTTAACGTTTTGCCAACGCGACTAATTCAAAATTTATAAAATAATACATTCAAATTGCACGAACAAAGTCATAGCGCGGCAATAACAGATTGTCCGAGGTCCGAACGACAAGTCCGCAAAAGCACTGAGATTGTGGCCGGTCGCAATTCGCCATCTCGATGTCAGGTCGATTCAGTGTTACGCACAAAACTATCCCGTCGGTATTAGTGAGTGGTATTGAGTGACTGTGAACATATATCAGCACTGTAAGTCTATTATAGTAGAAACAATAATAATAAAATTAATAATATAACTTAACAACTTAACTGTTTAATCTTGAATCAAAAGCGATTAGAAAAAATATACCAGGGTTTTTTCATCATAATAATTACTTGCTAGCACGCACCTGAATTTATGCCCACAAGTTGGGGAACACCTTGTACGTGAACGTCTCAAGTACCATTTCATCTTTTATTACTGAGGACATGTATTTTGCATATTTGGTAGTGGAAAATCTAATACTGGATCAATAAACCGTGTACAAATTTTCAATTCGCTTCCGAGCCTTAAAATAGAAACACTGACCGTTGCCATCCATCATAATTTTACTACGGCACATTGTAAACTGGTTAACATGCAGTGATAAATATTCATACGTCGGGCAGCAAAGAATCGATACTTTGAATATGCATTTAGCCCCTCAAATTGAAAGTCGAGAGCAGTGCTACAGCGTATCGCCGCGGAACTGAAAAAATGCAACGACAGCGAAACGCGGTTTCTCATCGGATTGATTTTCTGCCCATACCGCAATCAGCGCCAAACATTGATGTGCTAAAACAAATGCTACTTGAACAAAAAAATATGCTGGTTTTATTTCTTTTGGTTTCCCATTTTTCTTTCCTCATAAATGTACTATGCTCCAAAAGTACCGGATTGTTGGCCAAAATTCAAATTTCTTACTTTTAATTCAGTTCGATTATGAATTTTACATGCAAGTAAAGAGGATAATTCGTTAAAAATCCGTGGAGTTGATGCGCCCTTACAGCGCATTGACTCATAGTGAGAATCAAACTGGCGCATAGTGCGCCGCTACCGCTATTTATTATTTTAAGCTTAGCAAAAATCGAATATTGAGTGAATTATTCGTTTATTTAAGCGATAACTAACGAAAAGACATATCTTGGACTTTTCCACTGGGCGTAACAACAACATTTAAAAAAATATTTTCATTAGGATGCACTTATTGTGGCATATATTTATACCATTCTGTACCTACAAGCTCACTTCTATTTTTCTGCGCATCGCTGCGCTTATCCCGTACTTAATAATTTTTTCAGTAACTTAACGATTTAGTCTTTCGGAAGTGTTTTGTAGATCGGAATCGTAGGATTCCGATCTACAAAACACTTCCGAAAGACTAAATCGTTAAGTTACTGAAAAAATTATTAAGTACGGGCCGTTGTACAGACCTTCTTTTTTTCACGGTGGGCGTTATTGTTGTATTACACTCTGGGAAGTATATAAAAGTAATAAAAAAGCGAATAGTGTAGTCAGGTAGGGTACTCAGGTATGCACTAATACACAGTAATTACGGATAATAATAAACTATATTGATATATGTAACGTTTATTATGATACACAACTGTATAGTATCTCTTTGGGTAATGATTCATGTCCACCTCTTTCTTGAAGCCGGCCGTTGTCCGTGACTCACATATCCCCGTTATGATCAGGCCGCCCTCACAGTATCACTGCTATCACCAGTTCCTGTACAACAGCGTAGTTTAATTTTTTTTAGTATACAATGTTTTTATGGAAATGACTTTCCAGGGTAGAACATAAAAAATAGAAAGTTGACCTATGAGATTAGTGTGAATTATTTATGGTTTTTGCGTTAATTGAAATCATCGATTTAGAAACAAATATTTTTTTCCAAGACATCACTGACTATATCGTTTATTCCAGCTGTTTTTTACTTTCTATACGTTTCCTATAGTTTCCGTTGCAAATAGATTTTTTCTAAACACCCACAACAATTTTATTTTCATTATTGCGTATACCTGCTCTACGGAATCAGTATCCTTGCGTTTAAACTTAATACGCGCCAACTTTCAAAGTGGGTTTGGCTGTTATTTATTTATACATAGTTACAACCAATGCGGCTTATTAAAGCTATACTGCATACTGTATAATCTTCTCTCTAATCCGCTCAGGTCTACAAGCGACGAATTTATTGATGACCAAAATTTGCTTGTTAAACTTGTAAATTCTATTAATCTATGCACCTCAATACCACCATCTACTAAACTAAAACTCGTACGGCGCATCCACCACTATTGTAAACCCGTAAAAGTAGTATGCATCCTATGACCTACGCCATAGGTACTCCCGTTTATTTTTGTTTGTTTATAAAGTTGGACGAATGAAATTTGGGAAAGTGTTGATAGACAAAAAATGCCATTATTTGGGATACTCTTGGGGTTAATATGACTTCCGGCTTTTCCGGAAATGACGTCATCTTTGAAATTTTAAATGGCACCCTATATTCTTTGTGTGGTATTTTCAATCAGGATGACATTCTGAACACAAAAACATATCGATAATCAATTTTTATCACCAAGGCAACGCAAAAATAACTTTTTTGTGTATTAATCTAGGTGGCTATGAATTGGTGAAAATAGCCGAAAATTGTCAGTAATAATATAACAAGAGAGTGAGAATAAATTGAAAATAATTTGTCAGATTGTTTGAAAACTTGTTGCCAGGCAATAGTCACGAGAGCCCGCAGGGCTCGAGTGGCTATTGCCAAATGGCAACAAGTTTGACCAAATCTGTCAAATTATTTTCTAATTTATGGAACTCTCGAGTTATATTTGACTAGATTATTTTTTGATTCACAAATTTTTACAATAAAAAAGATCAATAACACTATCATAAAATTATTGAAAAATTTAATTTAATTAATTATTACTTACAATATATGAAAATATCGTTGACACATTGTGAATATATTAAAAGAATTAAATTAGTACAATGAAAAACGCAATTATTAAAAATATTTCGAGACTCATTATTTATTGAGGATTTGGAATTGCTTGTTATATTAAGTGTTTCCTCCTGCGTATTTTCTCTAAGATTATTTATTATATTTGAATGATGTTCTTGGTTCAATTGTAAGTATGGTTTAATCGAACTTGCAGAATTATGACCAGTGACCTTGATTAGTTCTTGTTCTCCTACACCAGCTTTTGAAAGGTTACTTACTGCACTTGATCTGGTAGAATGGTTAGTTATTTTTTAGTAACTGTGTCTAGACCTACTTTTTCTGCGGATTCTTTCATCCATTTTGAAATGGAATTTATTCCCACAGGAACGTTTTTATACCAAAAACCATGAGTTTGCCAAGCCGGATTTGGAGTAAGAAACAAGCGTTCGGTTTTAATATTTTCTTCACGTTTACTCATTAGTTTTTCAAAAAGACGAACAGGGCAAATATCTGGGTTATTTATGTTTGGAGTCAACCATTTACTATTAGCGCACCTTTGTGCTCCACCCTGTGCAGTTTTTGTAAAGATGGGATTGTATTCAATGCGGCCAGTATTTAATCTTTTTATGTCGGTTTCTTTTTTAAAATAATGAACTAAACATTTCGTAGCTTCTCCTCCCCTCCAAGCTAGTTCATACGATGCAACGTGAGAAAACTTTCTTTGCAATCCACAAGGTGTATCTTCGTCCCAATAGTTAAAAGTTTGCAACAATTCTGTATTAGAAAGTGCCACAGAACTTTGTTTGTGCTTTTCAGGATGTTTTTGTAAAATTTTTCTTTCTGCATCTCTTGCATTCCGAGCATTTCTGAATTCTATATCATGGAAAGGATCAAAGGACCTGTTATACTTGTTAAAGTAAAGTTCTTGAACTAATTTTGCCGTTTTATTCCACTTTGTCTTTATTACTGCTTCTTTATAATCATTTCCGTCTTTTCTTTTCATGTTATAAGCCCAACCTTTTAAAATCAATGCCAGAGTAGCTGTTGTAGTAGATTGATCCAGAATATAATTTCTTTCTTTGGTGAAGGTCTTAAATTGTCTGACTGATTACTTATTAGAGTATTTTTCGAAGTAGTTTCTAAAATCTTTTTTGTAATTTCTGCATTAGAAAAGGTACTAAACCGATGACTTTCACCCATTTCGCGTTGACACAATTAAGTAATTATTTTGACAAGTATCTGACAGTTGCTAGGCAAATAAAAGCTACAGTGATTATTCCCGAGAATAATCACAAGAGATTTATTCCCACTATAATAATGACATAATTGGTTGAAACTTACCCTTGTGACAAATAAAGAAGCATTTCATTGGTTTTAAGAAACGTCAAACAATAATCAAATAAAAACTTACTAAACCGATTTTGGCCGACATGGCATTACTGGCGCCCTCTAGCGTGATTTAATAGGTTTTTGGCCAGTGAGTCATTTTTTCCACGGATACCCAATGGCCACACCCTGGTTATTCGATAGGAATCATCTTTCCGATGACAATGATACCAAATACTTGATATTTTATTGAAATTCGTAGCGTACCAATGTTGTTAGAAGCAAGGAAATCGTAAAAAAATATTGACCTAAAGATCAAAGTAAGCGTACAATGTCGAAAAGCGTACAACAGCGTCAGCGTACAAGTCAAAGCCACTCAATGGACTACTCGAAGGAAGTACCCTTAAACGTCAGTTTCGCGCAACGATTATCAACAAAATATCAAGCCTTTGGTATCCTTGTGTCGGAAAAATATTTTTCCTGGAATAATCAGGGTACTTCCTTCGAGTAGTCCATTGACTGACTTTGACTTGCGTATGCTGACTTTGATTATTAGGTCAATACTTTTTTCGACTTCCTTGCTTCTAACAACATTTGTACGCTACAAATTTCAACAAAATATCAAGTATTTGGTATCATTGTAATCGGAAAGATTATATCGAATAATCAGGGTGTGGCCATTGGGTACCCGTGAAAAAAATGACTCACTGGCTAAAAATCAATTAAATCACGTTAGAGGGCGCCAGTAATGCAACGTCGGCAGTGTTTATTTGACCATTTTCGACTATTTTCACCAATTCATAGCCACCTAGATTAATACACAAAAAAAGTTATTTTTGCTTTGCGTTTGTGATAAAAATTGACGATCAATATGTTTTTGTGTTCCGAATGTCATCCTGATTGAAAATATCACACAAAGAATATAGGGTCCCATTTAAAATTTAAATGATGACGTCATTTCCGGAAAAACCGGAAGTCATATTAGCATCAAGAATATCCCAAAGAATGGTATTTTTTGTCTATTAACACTTTCCCAAATTTCATTCGTCCAGCTTTATAAATAAAATAAAATAAACGGGAGTACCTATGCCGTGGGTCACCTGGTATATGTAGTATACTATTTGTTAATTTATACAAGAATAAACACACATAATAACTACGGACATTCTAACAGAAGGTGTGTATTTTATATTTCTTAAATAAGTATGAAAAATAAAATAACCAGAAGACTATTAACCTAAAGTTTTATTAAACACTCAGAAAGTTGCACAAATTAATATTTTGCAAGAATTGGTGATTACTTTCTTTATCTACTACCACGTCTTTTCTTTTGCTGTGCAATTTATGTAAATTATAATAAAAATGTAAACGGTGCTCCTTATTTCTGTATATTTTTGATTATCCCTACATATTTCGCATGTGGCTAGATGCTTCTTCAGGTGCTATAGGTTAAACAGATAATAATAAATTAGTTTTAAAAAAATAATAACTTATATTCGCATTGACTCAGACTTGGTCAAAATCGTTGAGATCACATACCGTGTCCGGCAGAAAGTTGGACACATCTTAAAAACATTTTTATTATCATTTTGTCGAAAAAAAATTCTTTATAAAAGTTTCTGGATTGTTGATTGGGTACCTACTTTTATTTTAAAAACTCACGAAGAATGTTATTTGAAAAAAAATGTTTAGAAATACTAAATCGCATTAAATACAAAATTATAATCTCCTTCGTTGTTCCAAATACCGGGTGTTGCCAAAAAGGTGAAAATGACTTAAGAGTACCTTTATTTAGAAAGATTGGTACAAACGTCATTGGATAAAGGTATTTAGAGATTTAAGACCTCTCTCCCCTATTTCGAAAAATGATCCATACTCTATTATTTTATACCAAAATAGAAATGTATTGTTAAATATACCACGCAATTTGCCAGTTAACTGAACAACTAGAAAAGGAACAAGACCATTTTATTACACAAAAAAAAAACAGTATTTTACATTTCAATAAACGTATCCACTTCCATTTGCTATACATAATATCGATCGCATCTTCATCACCCTATGCCCACTTCTTATATGAGCGGAATTCATGCATTTGTTTTTCAGTTTCTGGAATAATGTATTTTGGGTTGTGTTAAATCAAACTGGCAATATGGTCTTTCTAGTATCTCTAAACATCTTATTCAAATAAACATTTCGCATATCTATCAAAATAAAGTCTGTAAGACT
Organism: Aphodius sticticus; assembly: GCA_963966075.1. Lineage (NCBI taxonomy): Eukaryota > Metazoa > Arthropoda > Insecta > Coleoptera > Scarabaeidae > Aphodius > Aphodius sticticus. Next base: position 42,629,392 of record OZ014507.1, on the reverse strand, counting down.
GTCTAGAGGACTAGATGGTTTGGCGTTATTGGCGTGAAAAGACTTTCATAATTAATTTGACAATAACCGTAAATTATAGAGTATATGACCCCACCACAAATTTGTGGAAAATATTTTTTTTTGTTTTTTACATAGATGAATCAAATTGAAACTGCGCTTAGTATTGGCGGCGATATTCGAATTATTGATACTTTTGAATCAATATACACAATTTGCTGTCAAAATTGAATGTACACAATTGCATTTCCTTGCTCGGGAGAATTTTCTGAATCGTTAGGTATTGTTTCATTCGACGCAGTGATCATTTCCCTCCCAAATATATAAATAGACTGAATCTGATTAGGTTTATAATGAGCAACCTCAAAACCCCCAATAGCCCACATTTTAAGTAAATAAATACATTCAGATTCATGATACGCGACCTCGACAATCCCCATAGGTCAGGTTCAAAGTAAGGCAAAGCGTATTTTAATGTAGTCGCCCTCCATATTGGCTCCTCCATTTTGGGGTCCGCAGTTTAGAGTTCAGATTCGTAATCAGCGACCTTGAAACTTCAAAAACTTGTCAAAAATTCTGAAACATGTTTGCGGTTCCAGACCACTGTGGAATTATTAGAACGTACGTGGGCACTGTAGTCAAAGCCGTATAATGCCATCATGTACGAACTTATCTAATTTCAATGATATGTATTGACACGGATTCAAGTGCAGAGTGAATGTACATACCTGATTAAGCCTGTTAAAGTTTATTCTCTTAGTTTTTATTTGTATCTATATCTGTGTTTTTAGTGTACTGAATACCAGAACAATATTTAGATGGATCCTTAATGGCGCATGCTATGGTTGTTAGAAAATATTCGAGATAAAAACAATTGCATACAACTAATGACAACTCAAGCGAATATGGATTTTGAGAATGGGAGATGACAATGCGCTTTTGATAGAATTGTGACCTGCAGACTAATACATTTTCGGACGTTTCCAAAAACAGTGAGGTAAAATGTCAAAACGGGATATGCGCCCGCGCAGTATTTACTATATTGTATAATGCACATAGAATTATCAATCCTCTGATACACAGAATAACAATATAAAATACAATAAATAACAATAAAAACGATGTAATTGGTACGTTGGCTCGTATCCGCATATTAATCGCACAAACCCTATTATTGAGTTTTGGAATAGTATCGAAGAGCACAGCACTACATTATTCTTCAAACAAAGTAATGCTAATTATATCGCGTACATTTAGTGTGGTGAGGGTATATTGAGTTTGCCACAACATTTGTAACACCCTTAAGGAGGCGTGGCAGATATAGAGTGATATATATATATAGGAAGAGGTTATGTTCGGGTGTCCGATCAATTCCAAACCAATAAAACTCGCTTTTAGTGGTAACGTACTATATTTCGGACCTGAATGGGTCCTTCATCAGGTACAACACTTCTACAATGATAAGAAACGTACGTGTAACAAACAATCACCGCAATCACCAAACATAAACAGACAACCAAGTCATAATTTAACATAACCTACTTGGAGCTGGTTAGGTGGCCAATATTGAAACAGGGAAGACATCAAACGGCGGGCACAAGCACATCTAACAAAATCCACATCGCATTTGACAGAACAGAACAACCAGCGCACAACAAGGTCAGAACGGATATGAAGGAGAGAACCAAAAGTTCAGCTGTTAACGTCGCATGCGGACATACTATGAACAAAAAACGCCCAATGGGCAATGTTGACAACTAGCACAATATGAAAACTATTTCAAAAATTCTTATTTTCCCTCTATATAATACAAAAGACTTATAATAGTGCAAGTGAACAATTTAATAAAAGTTGAAAGCATTAACAAATATGAAATTTTGAAAAACATTGAGAAACTTTAAATTAAAAAAAAAATATTTTATAAAATTAAACTAAGGGAAGCATCTGACATACTACGTCTGCCTCTATCAAAATTTATAATATTGGAGTAAATGATGCTGAGAACCTCCGTGTCTTGTTTGAAATTCACGGTGTTTTCCATGATATTAATATTATACATCTCCAAAAATATTCTGTTTCGATAGACACAATCCGAGTCAAGAACCCTCACATCGTCAAAATCAAAAGCATGCCCATGGTTGACCGCATGGCAAGCAAGAGCACATCTCACCTTCTTGGTCCTACAGTCACTCTTATGTACGGCGACATGCCATTGGGCGTTTTTTGTTCATAGTATGTCCGCATGCGACGTTAACAGCTGAACTTTTGGTTCTCTCCTTCATATCCGTTCTGACCTTTTGTGCGCTGGTTGTTCTGTTCTGTCAAATGCGATGTGGATTTCGTTAGATGTGCTTGTGCCCGTCGTTTGATGTCTTCCCTGTTTCAATATTGGCCACCTAACCAGCTCCAAGTAGGTTATGTTAAATTATGACTTGGTTGTCTGTTTATGTTTGGTGATTGCGGTGATTGTTTGTAACACGTACGTTTTTTATCATTGTAGAAGTGTTGTACCTGATGAAGGACCCATTCAGGTCCGAAATATAGTGCGTTACCACTAAAAGCGAGTTTTATTGGTTTGAAATTGATCGAACACCCGAACATGACCTCTTCCTGTTATTTACACGATCAAAGAATACTTCTCTACGTTTATATATATATATATATATATATATATATATATATATATATATATATAACTAAAGAAGCGAATGATAATTAATCCAGGTGAGGATAATTTTTGGAAAAAGCACCTCCGCCTGGATTTGAACCAGGACCCCTCCAATTTCCGGTTGACTGCTCTCCCATTTGAGCTACAGAGGTAGTGGAAATTTATAGGTTTTATTTGTCACTTCAGGATTTGCAAGCCGAATTTCGAATTAAACAAACCCGTCGTGACACCTATTGGGGATAGATGGAAGTTTGGTAACTAGGAATCGCTAAATGTTTATTGCTAAAAGCTCATACAGATGAATAAATTCAAGGGAAAATGGTTAATTACGTAAACTCGTCAGTGATGTAGAATCAACTAAAGAAGCGAATGATAATTAATCCAGGTGAGGATAATTTTTGGAAAAAGCACCTCCGCCTGGATTTGAACCAGGACCCCTCCAATTTCCGGTTGACTGCTCTGCCATTTGAGCTACAGAGGTAGTGGAAATTTATAGGTTTTATTTGTCACTTCAGGATTTGCAAGCCGAATTTCGAATTAAACAAACCCGTCGTGACACCTATTGGGGATAGATGGAAGTTTGGTAACTAGGAATCGCTAAATGTTTATTGCTAAAAGCTCATACAGATGAATAAATTCAAGGGAAAATGGTTAATTACGTAAACTCGTCAGTGATGTAGAATCAACTAAAGAAGCGAATGATAATTAATCCAGGTGAGGATAATTTTTGGAAAACGCACCTCCGCCTGGATTTGAACCAGGACCCCTCCAATTTCCGGTTGACTGCTCTCCCATCTATATATATATATATATATATATATATATAAAGGAGAAAGGTATTTGTCGGGCAATTCCGTCATACGAAGATCGAAGAAGCATATATATATATATATATATATATATATATATATATATATAAAACTTTGAAATAGTTAATACAAGATGGCGGTATTAACTATTTCAAAGTTTTATATCAATATATGCAGGTTTCTGCAAAGAATTAACATCCATTATATATATATATATGTTACGGTCATAGTGATAAATAGGTTATTATTAATAATTACCGGTTATTATTAATAATAGCCAAGTGGCGAGGTTAAAGTGAAGAATTTATCACATGAACCGGCTATTATTAATAATTTCCAGCATGCTGTGGTCAATGTGATATATTTCAATTTGATATTGCATTAAGGTGATGCTATAATATAATAGAGCCTCAGATTTGGAATTCTGTTAGTATCTACATAATCGCCACACAACGAATCTATTCACTGGGTTTTCAGTGTTGGGCCTTTAGTGACGTTAGTCCTGACTAACTTATTTAGTTACTACAAATAAAAATAAAAATGCCAATCCATACTAATTGCATGCATGAGTGTGTAACTCTTTGGGTCATGCTGATTTGCGCAATTTTTAAAAACTAAGTAAGTAATAAATTAAAAACTCGGTTTGTATTATTCTGCCAGTGCACACGTATATAGTGCTTCTGTATTTTGCAATTCGTGGCAAGAAAAATTATTCTTATTTATACCTTATTATTTATTATCCTTTTAATACAAAACTTTAAAAAGTATTTTATATTTAATTTTGAATTAAATATCAGCGGACAAAACATATTAATACAACCGTCCAATGTATAGACAATTTTTTTTTTATTCACTAAGAATATTGTTTATTTTTGATCTGTAAGTTCACAAATGTGAACTGTACCTGTATTTTATTGTTATTTTATTATTTACTATGAATATTGTTTATTTTTTATTTGTAAGTGCACAAATGTGATACAGATTTTATTTGAGTTACCTACTGTTAATTTTATTTATTAAGAATATATTTTATTTTTTTTTATTCCTGTACTTGAGAATTATTTTGTGTTTTTGCTATTGTTATATTTTTTCATATATCTAATATAATGTATTTAAAAGTCTTTTTTTTTGTTGGTGATAAACACTTTTATAATAACCGCCTTATAAAACAGAATATATCTGTCAGATATTAGATATGCTTACGGTAGGTATAGGTAATAGACAACCTAATGTAGGGAAGATTGGGGCAAGTTGTTACAATGTTTAACCTTTTATTTATAAAATAGTACTTTATAGTCAAACACCAAAAGTAAAAATACCGTGTTAGGAACAGAACCATACAAAAATGTTTGCATCATTTGTGCGGTGAAATTTATGTAAAAACATCTTGTAAACTAGTCTCGCCTATTCTTGCATGTATTTGCATGAAAATGCAATATTGAAAAAATTATTATTAAATGCGCAAAATTTCAAGATAATTGGGATTTGAGAATTTACTTAATAAATTGTAACACTCTGTATAAAATGTTCTTTTTTATGTTTTCGTCATTGAGCCGTCCTTGGGTGTATACCAAATATCATTACCAATTATATCCAGAAGTTTCTAAAGTACAAGGGAGACAAAAGAAAACATTCTGTATTATCAATGTTTTGTATTATTCGTAATTTTCGTCATTGGGATAGCCGTACTGATGATTTGCGTCGAGTAAATAAATATAATAGCTTACATAGTAATCAAAATAACTTAGCTAACTTCTTTGAAGACTGTATACAAGAGATCTTTTGTAAAAAGTAACATTTTTATCACTTTTACCGTGCCCGTTAGGAAATTATTAATAATAGCCGGTCCATGTGATTATTTAAGTGTTTCTAATCACATTGACCAAATGATGCGGTTATTATTAATAATAGCCGGTAATTATTAATACAAACCACATTTATCACTTTAACCGTAACATATATATATATATATATATATATATATATATATATATATATATATATATATATATATATATATAATATATATAGTAAGTACGTAGGCTATATATATATATATATATATATATATATTATATATATATATATCAATTGAATCGATTTAGCTATATCCGTCTGTCCGACTGTACACACGATAACTGCCGTAATTTTGAAGTAATTGATCTGAAATTTGGTGTACAAGCTAATCTCGTAAAAAGTCAGGACAAGTTCGTGAATGGGCAAAATCGGCTCCCTAGTTTTTTTTTGAATTTTTATGGTATTTTAACGGCTGAAGATAATATTCTTACTAGTTTATTATTATTTTTGCTTTCTAATTGAAAATAAATAATCAACCAATCTGTGAAATTGGGTGTGAAAACAAAGACATAAACAAGTTAAAACATAAAGAATTTGTTATTGCTGAATTATTTAATTAAAATTGACCAAGGACTTTTTCTTAAGAATTTTTTCTGATAAAGGAGTAATATAAAGGTTTTCGTAACGTTATAGATAACGTATATTGAAATCTGACAATAACGCAAGCGGTACAAAATAATAATCTCAAATTATACTTTATTCTTATCGCTACAAGGCCGGTTCAATGGGACTTTTGATTCTCAATGTGCCACACGACTCTGGTAATGCAAAAGAACGACTATTTCACATAACATGGTGCCACGGATCGGCATACACGGCACCTCTCGAAATGTTCCTGAAAGACCTCCAGTATTTTTACCCTCGAAGCGATACAGTACCTGATCGCAATCAGGAATCTATATATCCGTAACAGTAGCGCATGATGGAATTGGGAATGGATAGGTACCGTATATGGACTAATGAACTAAAACTCTAACAAAGCCGCAAACTAAACACAATACTGGGACCTGCTTATCCCTCAAGAAACATCCATTATACGAAAATCAATGGCCCACTAGATTAGTCCGAGGTTCCTTCTTAGAACTCAATGGAGCAATTACTAGGGCGATTACGGTCCTACACTGTCGGGCAAATTACTTGATACAACTGTCCTGAGAGCCGGCTCGTTAAGACGGCATTGTTCCAAGCGGCGGCGGCGAACTTGCGGTCTGTTATATCACCATTAGCATCACCACCGCCAGCGCTATCGGTTTTAGTAGCGTTTTGCCACTGGCACTGGCCTTGTTGATTTACGGTTCGGTGGCAAAACTGAAATTAATCAACCCAATCGACGGACAAATAGATCGACTCAAGATTCATTTATTGGCCAGGACGTCATCATACCTGTCAATACCATACAGCTTGCACAATACATTGAAATCCAGACTATGAGAAAATATTATGCTTGTGGTTGATGAACGAGTCAACTGAAGGACGACGGAACATAAACTAAGATAAAACGGAAATTGCATAATAATAAAAGTACCGGAAAATTTGACTAATAAGAGTTCGTGTACGCAACAACTCTCTTTAAAATAAAGTGGAAGTGGAGATACTAAAATACAGAGACATTTTCAATGTCTGATTTTACGTGATATAATAGTACTGTAATATAATTATTTTTATTAAGGAAATATTGGCCAAGCAAGTACATTGAAATTAAGGGAGCTGTTTAATTAAATTAACAACGCATTTGCCGATAGCTGTTAGAGCTTATGCAATTATTCGTTTCTTTCAGATTTCAGGCAAAGGAACAACGTCTATGAATGTTTGGCGTCCTTTTAGTAACTAACCTCAAATATCACAAATAGTACCAGCCGGTCACGTGGGATTCGGAAAATTGCACTGTATAATATTTTAAAGTCAGTCCATATATAGTTACTAAAGAGCTGTGGAATCTGGAAAGAAGTAGCGAACATGCCAGATGAACGAAAAAATAATTGGGTAAATAAACAACTAAGGCTCGGTATTATGAACGAAAATATCATATGGATTTCGTAGATTTCAGTATTTTGCAGCTTTCAGAATTATTATTCCCGAATAAGGAAACTCTACTTAAACTTGCCAGACCCGGTATTATAAACGTAAATAATCTAGAGATTTTATTTAGTTGTCGAGTATTTTATTCAACTCCGTAGATTTCAGCATAGGAAATACCGAATAAGGAAAACATGCCCATTAGTGTGGATCGAAAATATGAAAATTTTAATTTAAAAATTGCTTGGTGGGGATGCTCTATGATATGTAGTTACTAGAAAGAAAATAATCTGATTTTTATCTTAATGTTTTTGTACTGCCCCAAGGGGGGTAAAAACATTACCGAAGATGATTTACCCCAGTCACAAACCTGACACAGTCTACCTCCCCTTAAATTACCATGCATCGCTATCTGACCCAATTAAACATGCTCTTAAGGATTACAACATTATAGCATCATTCCGAACAAACTCAAAGATTACCAATTATTTAATAAACAACAAACAAAAACAAACAAAAATGGAGAAGAGTGGAGTCAACAAAATTGCATGCGGAGGCTGTAATGGCATTTACATTGGACAATCGGGTACGCAATTAAAAATACGCTTAAAGGAACACCAGAAAAATAAAAATAATAACTCCGCGTTGGGACGACATCTTGGTAGAGACGGGACACACCACCACAGAAAACAATGTCACACTATTGCATCACCTCCAAAAGTCCAACGAGATGAACATGCTAGAGGAAATGGAGATCCAAAAGCAAGAAATAAATAATTCCGATATACTACTTAATGACATCGACGGATGCAACAATAACAGAATGTTCATGAGATTTCTTAAACTCCCGCCAGACGATCGACAGCGCCATCTCCTGACCTTATAAAGAAGTTTTCACGATTCTCACCGCTTCCGTTCTATAACCTATAATTTGGCACGCGTTTGGTGCACGCTGTTCGCTTTTTGTTACGTCGAACTTGTACGATAACTCGACTCTCTTTAAAACCGTCAGGCCCTTCTTTTCTGAAGAAGAAGCTTCTTGTTTGTATGTACATACTACTGGTGACCGCCGGCTGTATATATTTTTGGAACAGAAAAGATTGTTAGATACACGAAGGTATGTCTGTCAAGATTGCAAATAACGTGTCATATTTGTTGTACAATTTAAAAAAAAAAATAGTATCAGCATAATTTGCATTGTTGCATGCACGACGCAGCAATACCAGACAACTTTGACTATGGGCCGACTTTTATTATTGCCTTATTTAATCATTCCTGTGTTCGTGGAGCTGTAAAACGTGACGGTATGTCAATTTGTATGCTCGTTCGAATGTATTTTAATATTTCCATGTATTATTGTTGTTGTATACACTTGTTATATACACGAGTGAATAACTCGAAACTAGTTTGCAAGAAAACAAAATAAAAAGTGTTTCTACGTCAGAATCGACTATCCTTTATTAAACTCATATTCACAAATAGAGCTGGTGATAATGGAGACATTCCTAGCAAGATTCATGAACCAATTCTATTTGATCGAGATCGGTCGTGTCTGCATTAATATAAAACCAATACCAATACCAATACCTACTGTCAATAGAATCGATATATCTGCCAAACCCTGGCTGACTAGTTTTACTTTAATGCAGACACGATCGATCTCGATCAAACAGAATCTCATGCAGCTAAACTGTTAATTTTATATATAGTATGATAAAGTCATGTGCCTGGCCACATCAGATTTTTTGTACCTTCCGTCTATTGAAAATACATTTTAAAATCAAGTAGTGGTAGTTCAGCAGTAACGGTAATTATGTATTTTTCTAAAATAGTCAGTCTCAATATATCAACCGTTTGTAATAGACGCTGTTAATAGTACTCAGTGCTTTTAATATTTTCCTCTCTCCAATCTATCGGGCTGGCCGTAAATTTTATTTTATTATGGGGACATACCGGGTGACCCACGCCATAGGTACTCCCGTTTATTTTTCTGTTTATAAAGCTGGACGAATGAAATTTGAGAAAGTGTTAATACACAAAAAATGCCATTATTTGGGATACTCTTGAGGTTAATATGACTTCCGGTTTTTCCAGAAATGACGTCATCATTGAAATTTTAAATGGCACCCTATATTCTTCGTGTGATATTTTCAATCAGGATGACATTCTGAACACAAAAGCTTATCGATCGTCAATTTTTATCACCAAGGCAACGCAAAAATAACTTTTTTATGTATTAATCTAGGTGGCTATGAATTGGTGAAAATAGTCGAAAATGGTCAAATAAACACTGCCGACGTTGCATTACTGGCGCCCTCTAACGTGATTTAATTGGTATTTGGCCAGTGGATCATTTTTTTCACGGGTACCCAATGGCGACAATGTGATTATTCGATAGGAAACATCTTTCCGACACAATAATAGGAAATCCTTGATATTTTATTGAAATTTGTAGCGTACAAATGTTGTTAGAAGCAATAAATCGAAAAAAATATTGACGTAATGATCAAAGTCAGCGTGCAAGTCAAAGTCACTCATGGACTACGCGAAGGAAGTACCCTTAAACCGAAACGTCAGTTTCACGCTACGATTATCAGCAAAATATCAAGCATTTGGTATCATTGTGTCGGAAAAATGTTACTTACTTCTACTACTTCTACTTCTACTACTGAATGGCATTTTTTGTCTATTAGCACTCCCCAAATTTCATTCATCCATCTTTATAAACAAAAAAATGTAAACGGGAGTACCTATGGCGTGGGTCACCCGGTATATCAATGTTAAATGACTGATTATTTATTTGACAGATATTAGGGTTATACCACAATCATACAATGTGTTCTTGTTGTAAGAAGAGTTATTTTTGTTTGTTTATTTGTACGAGTATAAATATTAATTGGACGGAGGTGGCCGAGTGGATAAGGCGAATGGCTTCCACCAAGAAATCCAGGGTTCAAGCCCAGGTTAGGTAGCAGATTTTCGAATTACTCCGTCTCCCCGACTGCCGCACAGACAAGCCACTGGCTTTGTGCACATGGCAACATCCCAAAAAAAATCTGATTACTGTGAACATATTTTGAATGAATATTGTTTAATTAAAAGTTCATGTGAAAAAATTACAAATTACAATTAATTTTTTCGATTTTAAATCAAAACTTAATTGCGTCCGGATTTACCGTCCAGTGGGATATAGCTGCAAACTCTACGGTCCCTTCGCGGACGTAATATACGACTGTCACTGTAATGGCATGGCATGAATGCGTAATTTGCATTTGAATTTCTGAAATAATTCTAAGTATTTAGCCCATTATTTATTTATAGATGATTTTTTTAGGAAATTTTGATTTATCAACAACGCCTTAAAGACACCATTGACACAGAAAAAACTTAAATATTTGTTGTGTGTCCGGTTATGTTAATAGCGTTTCTTCAAAAATCGTAAGAATTAAATAATCCCGAATTTTTTTTCAAATTTTTTCAAATTTTTTTTTTAAATCTACTTTGAGTACAATGTCTATACCTAAAATGTACTTGTACAGCCGAAGAAAAAAGGATCTTTACATGAGCGCGGCAAGCCTACACCAAGCGTAGGTCGGAGATTGTCGGTCGTCGCATACACCTGCAAAGCCATAAAACCGAAGGGTCACTTCTGTTTCATTTCATTTTAAGTTTTCTGTACATATATATATGGCATGAAATTGAGTTTCGTATTAATATAATATATTTTCGATGTATTGAACGAGCGAAACTGCCGCTCGTACCTAAAGATTGTTATTCGTTAATATTTTTGTTTCGATTTGCAATTGCAACATTATTTCATTTATACTCAAATACATGGTAACGTTAGTTATAATTATAAAAATTTCAATTAGGCACATATTAATATACTTCATCATCATGGCTACGTCGGCGTATGCCTAAAGGCAAACCGATTACTACATGGATATCCGCTGTCAATAATTTTTAAAGGAAGGTAATCCCAGATAGGAATTTCATGTAAGGAAAAAATCTAACTCGGTTTCTACTTCGTCGCAGACCGAGATAATTACTTCTGTCTAAAAAATGTTATATTTATTTAATTTAAGTTATGATAAGTAATTGAAAAATGGCAACTCCGCAAACTACAAAAAAATTTACTTAGATGGATATTATATATTTTATTGATGCATATAATTATGTCTACAACAAAAATAATATAAATATAAAATGAGAATAGTATAGATAAAGATAATAGGTAGATATATAACAGTGAAATATAATATATGTAATAACTTAACATAAATATATGTAATAACATAAAAACGCACATTTAATATTATAGTAATAACATAGGCATGTATTAAATAAGAAAAGTGTTCTGTTAGGTTGGAGGTGATATAAATTTGGAGTGCCTTTATTTCATATTTGTTGAGGTTGGTATGACCTGTTTTAGGAAATGATATGATTATGACAATCTAAACACTGAACATATGTATCGTCAATTTGTTGCACTAAGAAAACAAACAAAATCCCTTGTTGTTGTATCAGCCAAAATTGATTTAATTGTGGTTGTCCAACAAATTTATGATTTTTAATCAAATAGCTGCCTAGATTAATAATTGAAGTGCTTTTTGTTTGTTTCCTTGGTGTTTTAATTACACTAATGGACAAAAATGTTTTAACGACCTTTTAGCTGCTCATTATAATTTATAGAGTTTTGACTGTATTGCACATTTATTTACTTAAGTGTTTAAAATATATTATAAAAGGAACACTCACATTTTTTATGTCCCACATTTTTTCCCGCATAAATTATTTTTAGAAACTAAATGTTTCAGAGTAAAACTTTTCATATGGACCTAATTGTTTTTCCAAATCCTTAAAAAGTTACAGCAAACTTGAAATATTAGCAAAATAAATTTTTATATTAAATATAATTCCGGGCCTTTAATTTTGTAATTTAACCGAGTTTCGATTACCAATTATTATGCAGCAACGGATAACTTTGAATACAACCATTTTATGTTTTTTTATGTCAATTTTCTGATGTTGAGATAAAAGGTTCAATGTTTCAAGGTTTCTAAGGGACCCTTTTGAGGTTTCTAGAATATTGGAGTCAGCCAGTATACATTTTATTACAAAAATCAAATTAGCGATGAATTGACTGCTCGTCTTTTCCACAAAAACCAATCAAAATTGATTGGTTATATACACAAATAATCCCTACCATATTCACAGTCCACTCACAAAATATGTTATCAATTTCTTATAATTTTGAGTTATCGTTTTCTCGTAAATTTTATTACACAAGATTATAAATGTATTTTATCGAGACAATTAAGCGATACATGTATCAAAATCAGTAATAAAAAAGGGGAATGGCCATTAAAAAACTATCGATGACGTCATAACTAAAAGCAATTGATGGTTGGAGGTTGAAGGTTGGACATTGAATTTAATATAGCTATGTATATTTATCTCTATTTCGATAATTACAAATTGACAATTGGAGGATTTTTAAAATAGCAATCCGTTCCAGAGATTTTGTCGTTTCCATACCTTACATAATAAATAATAAAATTCAAGTGATTAATTAATATTAAGGTAAATAACAATTTAATGATAATAAATTGAGTAACATGATAGATTGAAGTTTAAATTAATTTTAATTTTACAACTTTTTGAAAGTTATCGGCATATTATTCTGATGTGATATCATTCATATTGGATTGTAAATCCTCCCCTTGCATATCACACATAAGAAAATGCGTATGGATGCTATTATAGAACGTCAAAATATAATTTCAATAAACAAAAAATAACAATATTTTTATAATTAAACTAAAATGCTGAACAACAGTTCTAAAGGGCATATCTGCAGCAAAGTAAAACCGGGACAAGTAAGATTTTCAGTTACATGCAAAATTGTAGAAATCTTTTAAAAATTATTTACGCCGAATATAATGATCGGTTTTGTGTTTCAGACATACGCCGGCCGGCGGCGCCCTGATGATTAAGAACTTAAAAATGTGCTTAACACAATATTCAACAAATTTGCAGAAGCGACCTTTAAAACTATAACGGCAGTATACCGACTGAAGCTGTCGGTACCTACTTACAATAAGAATTAATTTACTGTGTATTTTAAAATACATTAAATATTACGATACACTATTGTTCAGTTTCGGATGTCGGAAACATATATAAACAGACGAAATTCGATTTCATTCCATACATACAGAAAGATAAAACGAAACGAAATAAAAGTGACCCTTTGGCTTTATAACTTTAGCAGGTAGGTATCCGACGACCGACGACCGACAATCTCCGACCTATGTTTGGTGTAAGCTAGCTGCGGTTATGTAAAGATCTTATTTTCCTCGGCTGTACCTACTTAAATCGATTTTTAAACATCACAGTAGAAATTGCAAACATTGCCAAATCTAGATTGCGTTTGAAAACAACTAACAATTTGGAATAAACAGAACTTATTAAACAAATTTTTTAGGTCATTTTTCATTATAATTAATTTAGTATTTATAAAATTATAAGCTTACAATGAAACGCACTATTAAAAATAAAACAAAATCGTGAAGTAAATTTAAAAAAACTGCTTAATTCTATTTCAGTAACCGCTCAAAATTGTTGCAGTTTTCCGCTAAACATGTTTCAATTCTTTTTAACATATTATTGTTGGTAGCGTCTCTGATAGAGTTAGCACATAACCCATTGACACCAGCTCGAACTCTAGCTTTCATGCTCTCCTTATCAGTTATTGGGTCCTTAATAATTGGGTGGTTTCAAATGGACGGTGCTCCAGCGCATACTGTTGCAGTAAGAGGCTTGCTTAACGAGATGTTCGATGATCGATGGATTGCGCTTAATGGGGAATACAAATATCCACCGCGTTCCTCCGACTAGACGCCAATTGATTTTTTTCATTTCGGGAGCTATTAAAGACAAAGTTTATGAGGACCCAATAATGTTAAAAACAATTGAAGCATGTTATGGAAAAAACGGCAACGTTTTTGAACAGTTACTGAAATAGAATTAAGCAGTTTTTTTTAAATTTTCTTAACGGTTTTGTTTTATTTTTAATATTGTGTTTTATTGTTAGCTTATAATTTCATAAATACTAAATTAATTATAATGAAAAATGGCCTAAAAAAACCAGTTCGAACTTTGTTTATTCCAAATTGTTCAGTTGTTTTCGAACGCAATCTAGATTTGGCAATGTTTGCAATTTCTACTGTGATGTTTAAAAATCGATTTAAGTAGGTTCAAATGCATTTCAGGTACAGGACATTTTACAAAAAGTTTATCTAAAATATTCCATAGAATTCAAAAATGCATTCATATGTTAGGGTTACCATTTGAAAAAAATCGACTTTAAGTACTTTACTCAATTCTGTAAACAATTGGTCTGTAACACCCTGTATAACTTTTAGAAGAACTCTACCGATATATCGATAATTTAGTACCTTCACAACAACTTTTTTCCAACGGTCACAGGGAATAAATTATATATAATTAAAAGCAACCGTGCAGCTGTCATTTTTTAATGGAAAAATAGAATATCTTAAAAATGACATATGTTAGGTATAGGGAACGTAACAAAATTAATCTAAAATTTCAAAATGCGATAAAATACAGGCTGTTCCATTTGAAATATAAAAGTTGACACCATTTCCGGTCTAACCGAAAGTATCAATAATTTATTACCTTCACAACAACTTTTTTCCAACGGTCACAGGGAATAAATTATATATAATTGAAAGCAACCGTACAGCTGTCATTTTTTAATGGAAAAATTGAATATCTTAAAAATGACATATGTTAGGTATAGGGAACGTAACAAAATTAATCTAAAATTTCAAAATGCGATAAAATACAGGCTGTTCCATTTGAAATATAAAAGTTGAGACCATTTCCGGTCTAACCGGAAGTAACCTAAAAGTCAAAATATTTTAGTTGAAACGATCGTGTCCAACAATATCGGTCCACAAATTTTCAATCTCTCATTTCATTTTCATATACCTCGTAAATTAATTTTTTTTATTCATTTTTTTATCTCAATTTTTCTTGAGATTTTCAAATGAAACACCCTGTATATTATTTGCTAATTGAAATGTCACTTAAGTTCTTTGTAATTCATATTCACTATATCCTATATCTATTTTGACTAATTTTTTGTGATATTTGGAATTTAAAGAGTAGTATGCTATTTAGTATCTTAATATTGCTCTGTATACAGTGTGCTGGGTAGCATAATGTAAAATATTTGAAGGGTTATAGAAGAAGCCATTTAGAACCTATTTAGCTAGATTTATTAATATAATAAGTATTACGGTTATCAAGGTATTACACAATTTTATAAGTATGTTTTGCAGTTTTAGAAACATACAGCGAGCAAACCTAAAGACCTGGGAGCCCACTTCAGTTGGGCTCCGAAGTAAACTAGAAACAGTGTAGTTTTAGGGGGACTATAGTGAAAAATTGTTCGCTTGTGTGTAAATTGTGCGGAGACGTTTCACTGTAATAGTATGTGCGCTCTTACACAAAAACAAACAGAAACGCTTAAACCTCTCTTGATGAGCTACGTTTGAGAACGGATTTATATTCAGTACAAAGAACAACCACCAATATCTACTTACTATTGTTATTTGGTTTAAACTAGGTTATTTTTATGGAGAGACAATTCAAAATTGGGATAATATGAATGATAGTATGAGTAATATTGATAATGTGACTGGAAAGTGGTATTTGTAGCATTTGGAAGTGTTTTTAATAGATTTTCCAAATGTGTTTTTAATAGATTTTTTTTTGCTATGAATGAAAACCTGAAAGATGCCGATCAGTTTGTTTTTGTTGCATATTTGGTTTTTGTGTGTCAGCACAGAAATCACATCAAAGAAAATCTGATTTTCAACGCTCAGAAGTCAACAAATTTTCACGATAATTAACCTAAAAGTACAGGGTTTAGGGTTTACTTTAGCAGTAATTTGTAATTTTTAAATCGTGTGTTCGGTTGCCATACGAGAGACGGAAAATATACTTACAAAATTTCGTATAAAATTGTTAATATGTTGATAACGGTAATGCTTTGTATAAGGATCAAGCTAGCTAAATCGTCTCTAAATTATCTCTTCTATGGCCACTTGAAGACTTAACATCAAACTACGAAATACCTAATTCACAGCATTATTAAAATTTACAATTGCATTACATTTTCGTTAAATTGCAAATATGACAAAAAATAGTAGCATTTGGTGTATGACATACTAGATGTAAATTGGAGCGAAATTAACGGTTATTACAGCCAACACATATTATAGAGGATGTTCCATTAAAAAAAAAATCGAGAAAAAGGCATTTGAAAAACATCAAAATTTAGTAAGTTCAATGAACAGCCTGTATAGTGTATCTAATATCTTTGGATACCAGCATCTACCTACTAGCTTTGATTATTGTTTCACATAGTTTAAAGGCAAAATCGGCAAAAATTTCGTTTTAACATAGTTTTTAAAAAGATCCTGCTACGGGCATATTTTGGAAAAACAGATGAATATCTCTGGAACTATTAACGCTGTGACTTAGCAACATACAAGGTTGAATAAACACATTTAGTAGTATTCATAATATAATAAAATATACAGTACGTTCCATTTAAAAAATGTACATACTTTCCGTCATACCTAAATGCAACACCCTGTGTAAATGAAAATAATTTTACGTTATAGAAAACGGCGAGTCAAGCTACTTTTGTATCAAATATGTTGCTCTTTCTCAAACGATTTATTAACTATCGACCGCCGGGATATAACTCACTCTGTATATATATATATATATATATACATTATATATACATTATCTCCTATTTCTTGGATATATATATATATATATATATATATATATATATATATATATATATATATATATACGGTTGCTTCTTCGATCTTCCATCTTCGTATGACGGAATGGCCCGACAAATACCTTTCTCATATATATATATATATATATATATATATATATATATATATATATATATATAGGGTTGCCAACATTGCGCCTATGCTGACCCGGAGAAAAGTAATTATACTATGGAACATAAGGGGTTTAAATTAATAACAACCGTCACAAAAATGTGCGGCTTCGACACATACTTTTTAGTAACGCTTTGATGTGAAATTTGGATATAGGTAGTGTAGAAAACGATGACATCTAGATGCTAAAGATGCTAATTACTAAGTAAATTAATTTATTTCAATTAATTGATATAGAAAATTAATGTCTACTAGTTTTTCCTCTTTTCGTTTCTGCCTCTTATTGTGGAATTTATGACGACACAACCAAGTTGCGACAAAATGCCAATATTAAATCCTAAACCAAGCCTATTTCTAGTGATAATAATAACAATCCATAATTTGCATGTACTGAGAGAATTTTTTAAGGGAACATTGTTTTTGCTTTAAATAATTATGTACACGTTCCGTAACTAATTTTAAATTATCATTTCAAATATTGGTGTTTTGTATAAACCCCCATAATAAATGTGTCTCTAGTAAAAAATGATAACTATATCTCTCAGTCTTCGAAAATATATAGTCTAACTAATAATCATCATCACCATGATTTAACAAATACTGCTTTATGGGAGACCAGTATTATACTTTTAAAAAATTAACTGCTTCCGGGTTATGCCGGGTGTCAAGATTTGTAAATGCTGACGTTTCGCTAACCGTGTTGCTTGCTTCTTCAAAGCTCATTGAATACTATGCAATTAGCTTTGAAAGAAGCGAGCAACATGGTTCGCGAAACGTCAGCATTACAAATCTGGACACATGGTATAACCCGGAAGCAGTTTATTTTCTAAATAATTCTGGCCGTGAAAGCCTACGTACTTACAGTATTGTACTATTTTGTGAACTGCCTTGGACAAACTCAAACATATTGTTGGGACATTTCTTATCATCTGAAGAACATACATATTAAAATAAACTACGAAACTTCAAAACATATTTTGTTAATTAATGTATCAATATTGAATGTTGATTTCTGACAAGCAAATTCCTACCTTCAAATAATATGTCTTTTTGAAAGCTATTTTTGATATTAGATTTGTCTCAGTCTATGATCATCGGGGCAGTATACAATCTTCTGCGTTCGTCGTACCGCTACAAAATTTCTACTGTATTCACTAGACGGGTCCATGTCCTCAGCCCCCCCGCATTCGAAATTTCAAAATTTTTTTATGTCAAAGTTTTGTGCTTGTTTTGTGTTGTTTTGTGCCGCCAACCAAAAGTTTTGTGCTCCTTTCGTTTCGGAGTTATAAGCAATTTTCTGAAGGGGGGGCTGTGGACATGCCAGCCCCCCCACTTTCGAATTTCGAATTTCGAATTTTTTCTAATGTCAAAGTTTTGTGTTAGTTTTGTGCTGTTTTGTGCCGCAAACTAGAAGTTTTGTGCTCCATTCGTTTCCGAGTTATAAGCATTTTTCTGAAGGGGGGCTGTGGACATGCCAGCCCCCCCACATTCGCATTTCGATTTTTTTCTAATGCCAAAGTTTTGTGCTAGTTTTGTGCTGTTTTGTGCCGCAAACTAGAAGTTTTGTGCTTCTTTCGTTTCCGAGTTATAAGCATTTTTCTGAAGGGGGGCTGTGGACATGCCTGACCCAACTTCCAAATTCGAAATAAAATCAAACGTTTTTCGATGCTAAAGTATTGTGCTAGTTTTGTGCTGTTTTGTGCCGCAAACCAGAAGTTTTGTGCTCTTTTCGTTTTTGAGTTATAAGCATTTTTCTACTTGGGAGCTATCCGTCTCTCTCTTTCGTCCGGGCCCGGGTTCTCGCAGGCAGCGCGCGTGGGTTCCCAGCACGTGTATTGATAATGCATACGAACGAGTTTAGCGGCACTGTTCGTGGCTATATAACTTAAAAACTATTCAACATTTTTTTATCGGCGTTTAATTCTTTGTTCTTCGTACTTTAATAATGGACACGTGGAATTCCGATTAAATATTGTTATAGTTTTTAGTTATAACTTCACAAATATTTAATATTATTTCTTAATATCATGCATTCTTTTTAATCTCACAATGCCAAATCTCGTCGCTACAATAAATAATCATTGAGCAATTATCACTTAACAAATATTTAGTTGTCACAGATATTTGAAAGTAATGACTGATTCATTTAGAAGTACTTTTTCAAAAATAAAAACAAATGGCAATTTTTTCGGGTAATCTTTATCATACAAAAGAATTCTTTACATTTATTCTTTAAAGATTAGTTCTTTCAAATGTTCTCGAGCATTTCGAGTGGTATTTGGCGAATGACGTGAGCAATGTGGCCTTCCAATTTCTCAATCATAGCCGGCTTATCCACGTACGCTTAGGACTATAGGTACCCCCAAGAAAAAAAGTCTAGAGGGGTGATATCACGTTATCTAGGCCGTCAATCCATTACGGGAAATTAACCGTTCACCGAATTTTTCTGGCAATAAAGCCAGAACACTTCCGAATTCGAAATTCGGAAGTGGGGGGCTGGCATGTCCACAGCCCCCCTTCAGAAAATTGCTTATAACTCCGAAACGAAAGGAGCACAAAACTTTTGGTTTGCGGCACAAAACAAGCACAAAACTTTGACGAAAAAAAATTTTGAAATTTCGAATGTGGGGGGCTGAGGACATGGACCCTCACTAGACATGTGACAAAATCTAAAAATGCTATAATTGCTACTTTCAAAGTTTCTCACATGCTCTCAAAACTAAAATTAAATTGTTGCGAAGATTGAATAATAGAGTGCTTCTTATTTTGAGAAAAATTCTGTTTTCTCAAGGGAAATCGCTGCAAACTGTATGATTAGAATAACAATACTGTATTTTCAAATTTTTTAAAAATATTTAGGGGTCGCTACAGTTTCTCAAAAGATCGATGATTACCTTTAGTTAACCCGGAGAATTTAACTGAAAACCCGTAGCCCGGAGAATGGTCGCCAGACCCGAAGTCTCCGGGTCAAAATGACCATGTTGGCAACCCTATATATATATATATATATATATATATAATGTGGGAATTTCGGTCAGTTGGGCGTAGTAAAGGGAACTCCTTTTAAGCTAAATTTTGGACCCAATGCCAGAAAATTGCTAATATCTTTCGGAATCTCAGTATCAGTCAGGTTTCTGAACCATTTTGAGTTGTCTGTACATGGTTTTACACCCACTACCTCTGACCTAAGTTTATCAAGTTTTTTTATATTGCCATTCTTAATCTTAGTGAACAATTTATTGAAATTAAAATTCATCCTACGTGAGTATTCCTCAAAAACAACAACAGGCACCAATGCTCCGGCCTTCTCTACAATAGTTTTTAACGATTTATCGAGAAGAGCAATATTTTTTATGGTAATCTGTATCTCAAAATTAACAATCTTAATCCAAAACCTGCCATTGAATGTCTCAATCTTGCGTGTTCCTAGAAATTTTTTACATTCAACTTAATAAGAATAATAGTTTAAATTTCAAGTCTGATACGGGTCAACTTAGTAATATACTAGGAGAATGTGCAGGCCTAATAGGCCTGCTGGTCGACCTAGGTAGATCGCCGAAGCGTTAAGAGGGAAACAAAAAGCCCGGATGCTGCTACACGCGCGACGTGATTATCTCGTACGTTCGAAGCGGTTACGGGGCGCCATCTATTGCTTCGTAGCGTAATGCCAACAGCGACATGATGATGTGCCGCCGTCTGGTGACCGCGTCGCGAAGCGCGCGGCCGTTGCCTAGCAACCGCGATCGATTGGCATGACGACACGCTGGCGAGGACAGTCCGAAACGATACTCCATAAATTTAGCCTAATCGAGTTAAAAAATAACGAGAACTGGCCGGAAATTGGACGAAATCGAAAGCCTAAGCGCTGTACAAACCAATTTTAGGCGGAAAATCTGCGCCTGCGGCGCTGATTTTCGCTTCTCCGAGGAGCAGACCCTTCCCCCGATTCGCCGATTTTCGTAAACTTCTTGCGCGGAGTGTGTTAGACTTTTAGTATATAGTAGGGATATTCATTTTTGATTAATCAGGGTTTTAACGACACGTAGTACAAAGTTGGTGTTGATGTTGGTAACCCGGCTAGCCATGATTTTGTTAGTTTGGTGGTCTAGATTTAGTTTGCTGCTTCATAGTTGTTTTTGTTTTGTTGAACTGAAAGGCTCAACGCATGGGTCTCTTATTCTTGTAGTTCAGATGTTATGTTAAGTGTTGTAAATGTGTAGTTGAGTACAGCTATTTTAATTGAACTTGGTGTGTTTGGTGATGTGACTGTTCTGATGATGTATTTCTCTTGGCTGTTTTTTTTGACTCCATGATGTAAGTATTTTATAGAATTTACTATCGTAGAATACTTGTTTTGCACTGTTTGAGATAGGCATATGTTTTTTGTGTGTCAATTTTAGCTTGTTCCTGATGAAGTTTAGAAATTAAGAGAAAATTTGAACTTAGACAAAAGGAGTTTCCTTTACTACGCCCAACTGACCGAAATTCCCACATTATTAAAGTTGACGTTAATTCCTAACGAAGTCACGGTCGATACTCCCTCTCAAGTATATATATATATATATATATATAGGAAAGCTGGTTAATCGACGGTGAGATATAAAGGAGAAAGGTATTTGTCGGGCAATTCCGTCATACGAAGATCGAAGATCAAAGAAGCAACCGTAGACACGTGTTTCGGACTATTAGTCCTCATCAGTACGGTATAGCCAAGGAGCAAGATGGATACTCAATGGAAAAACACTCAAATGGTTCCCTACAGGGGGTGACCAATGTCGCCAATTTGGTGCTTCAGTCCTAACATCTTCAGGATTCGAAGACAAGAAGTGACGTCAATCCCTCAAAACCCTCATCTCAAGAACTAAGGCCCTGAGCGAAAAAATAATTGCATATTCTGTCCGATTTTATGTATTCGCACAAGATGACGTTATAGACTTCTGAGAGGGTTATAGACTTCAAAAGTATGACTCATACCTCTAACTTTTAAACGGGGTGACATATCTAAAAAATAACTTCACCATCGGGTTTGTTATTGGGGTTGCATATACAAACGAAAAAGAAAAAATGTCAAAAGGGTACTAATATTACTATACTTGAGGACTTCCGGTTGTAGCGACAAAACCCCTATATCCCAAGAACTAAGGCCCTGAGCGAAAAAATAATTGCTTATTCTGTCCGATTTTATGTATTCGCACAAGATGGCGTTATTGACTTTGCTGAGAAGGCACTATAACTACCCTTTCCAAAAGTATGACTCATACCTCTAACTTTTAAACGGGGTGACATATCTAAAAAAAATACTTCACCACCTGTGACGTCACTGAACAAAAAAAAATTGAATAAACGATTCCGGTCGCCAGTTTTATTACAATTAATTCTTTAATACAATTTGTTGGCATCTTCTAAACGATGCCATCTTCTTGTTCTAAAGGGGTTTGAACGGCCATCTTGGAGCATCATCTTCTTATTTTGAACTGTTAACTTTTAAACGATGCCATTTTCTTGTTTTAAATGGGGTTTGAACGACCATCTTTGAGTACCATCTTCTTATTTTAAAATGTCAACTTTTAAACGATGCCATTTTCTTGTTTTAAATTGGGTTTGAACGACCATCTTTGGGTACCATCTACTTATTTTGCCCTCCAACACCGTCAAAATACACTTTTTTTACCATCATTTGACCCTCCGAGACCCTCATGTTGACCCTCCGAGACCCTCATGTTGACCCTCCGAGACCCTCATTTTGACCCTCCGAGACCGTCATTTGACCCTCCGAGACCCTCATTTGACCCTCCGATACCCTCATTTGACCCTCCGAGACCCTCATTTGACCCGCCGAGACACTCATTTGACCCTCCGAGATCCTCATTTGGCCCTCCGAGACCCTTATTTGACCCTCCGAGACCCCTCAATTTATCCTCTTAGCGCCTCAATTTATCCTCATAGCGCCTCCATTTATCCTCATAGCGCCTCCATTTATCCTCTTAGCGCCTCAATATAACCTCTTAGCGCCTCCATTTATCCTCATAGCGCCTCCATTTATCCTCATAGCGCCTCCATTTATCCTCCTAGCGCCTCCATTTATCCTCTTAGCGCCTCAATATAACCTCTTAGCGCCTCCATTTATCCTCTTAGCGCCGCCATTTATCCTCTTAGCGCCTCAATATAACCTCTTAGCGCCTCCATTTATCCTCATAGCGCCTCCATTTATCCTCATAGCGCCTCAAAATACCCTCCAATACCCTCAAAATACCGTCATAATACCCTCCAATACCCTCATAATACCCTCCAATACCCTCAAAATACCCTCAAATACCCTCAAAACACCCTCCAATACCCTCAAAATGCCCTCATAATACCCTCCAATACCCTCAGAATACCCTCCAATACCCTCCAATGCCCTCAAAATACCCGTATAATAAGTCATAAGTCATAAGTCATAAGTCATGTTTATTGGTGTTTGCTACAGAGCGTGTACACAAGTCAAAATAAAAACATTTCTACACAATAAAATAACAACAAAAATAAAAGTTGTTAACTTTAGTTCACTCTTCCTATGTTCAAAACAACAAAAACATTACAACGGTCACTTGTCATATAATCTATAACACAATAAAATAAACTTTTTACAGACAATTACGAACAAGAAAAATAACACAAGTACAATAATCAGTCATCACATCAGCTGATTGCTCTTTAAAATTCGTCTACAGTGTAATAGGTGTTTTGTTTCAAAACATCCGACACATATCTTTTAAAAACCTTCACACTGGACTCCCTTACTGCACTTGGCAACTTGTTGTATAGTTTAATGCAGTCATAATTTACACCCTGCTGACATGAGTTTAAACAATGATGGGGAATTACTACATTGTCCTTATTTCGAGTATTATGATGGTGACTGTTGCTGTTTAATCGAAATTTGTCTCTATTTTCGTGAACATACAAGACACAGGCAAGTATGTAAACCGATGTAACGGTAAGTATTTTTAGACTCCTGAACAATTCTCTACAGCTATTACGGTAATCGGCTTCACTTATTATTCTAATACACTTTTTTTGTTGTTTCAGGACTGATTCTGCATGAGGACTGCCGCCCCATATGATTATACCATATGATATGCGGCTGTGAAAGTTGGCAAAATATGCAGCAAGAGCTGTCTCCCTGGTACCAATTTGCATCATTCGGCGTACGGAGAAGATTGCACTTGACAGCTTCTTGTTTAACATATTAATATGCAGCTGCCATTTTAGATTTTGTTACAAATAGACCCCAAGAAACTTGACGCTTTGTCTTTCTGCAGTTGTATTAGGTGTGAAAGTTATTATGTTCGTCTTTCCATCATTCAACTGCAATTTATTGCTACAGAACCACTCCTTTGCATCTCTCATTGCTGTCCTTGTTTTTTCCGTCACCTCCTGAATACTTTGACCATGATTTACAATGCTGCTATCGTCCGCAAACAAACAAATTCCGTCGCTTGACATAGATGGGACAATATCGTTGATATATATATCAGAAACAGAAGGGGTCCCAAAACCGAGCCCTGCGGCACACCACATGCAACAATCCTCCGTTCTGATGTTCTGTAGTGAGCAACCACAAATTGGCTTCTATCCCCAAGGTAGGATTTTAGAAGATCCAGTACAACTCCACGAACTCCATAAAATTTCAACTTTTGCATTAAAATACAGTGATCCACACTATCGAAGGCCTTACCCAAATCACAGAAGACAACTTGACTGAGACTCTTGTTGTTGAATGCCTCTAAAAGTTTTTCCATCAAGTTTACTATTGCAGAAGTTGTTGACATTCTGCTTCTATATCCGTGCTGATCCTTGCTAAGCAGATTATTTTTCTCTAAGTATACTATCAGTCTGTTTTTAATGACTGTTTCCAGAACCTTTGACAGTGCAGGCAAAATAGATATCGGCCTGTAGTTCTGTGGATCGGCTTTATCGCCCTTTTTATGTATAGGTACGACTTTTGCGATCTTCATCTTGCCTGGAAATATTCCATCGAGAAAACATCTATTTATAAGCACTGTAAATGGAGTGATAATCATCCTAATTATCTTTTTGAGCATCAGCGTTGTCTGTGCATACATATTTTTTGCCTTTTTCCCTTCATTCGTTGAACAATTTTTAAAATTTCCTCTTCCGTAGCTTCATGGAAAAATATTGACGTAACATTGCTCGGTTCCTTCAGGTACTCTCCCGCAGCAATGTTTGATTTGCCGATACTCTCCTGGACCCTCTGTCCCACCTCGGAAAAGAACCTGTTGAAACTCTCGGGATTCACCTCAGACTCTTCGTCGTTTGGCGTGGTAACCGCAGTCTCGCTTCTAATGATCTTCCAGATAGCCTTCTGCTTGTCATCACTATTTTGTAAGTCTCGATTGTTTGACTGTTTCTTAGCAAGTTTTATTTCCAACATATACTCTTTTTTAATATTCTATACATATCCTTTGATTCTGCGCTGTTCTCCACTCGTGCTATTACCTCCACTGCATCCAGCATTCTTTTCAGGTTTTCTAATTTTTCAGTATACCATTTTAGTTTCTTTTTATTTCCCGGATTGATGTTAATTGTTTTTAAGGGGCATGCTGTGATGAATTCAGTGTTCAGGACGTCAAAAAAACGATCGAAAGCGACCTCTGACGAACCCAAGGACAGTACTTCCGACCAATCGATTTGCTTCAGATTAGTACATAGGACATTTAAGTTGATGTTATTTATAACTCTTATTTCTTTCTTTTTAGGTGACAAACTTAAGCGACACGCTACGTTTTCTATCGTGAGACATTGGGCTTTATGATCGGAAATATGCGGATCAAAGGTTTTGCTATCGTACTGCCGCTGCGTCGAAAATATGTTATCTATACATGTTGCGGAATCTCCTTGTGTCCTCGATGGTTCTGTGAAACATGGTGCAAGATCAAACTCCGTCATAATGTCTATCAGTGATCTGCTAGCTCGTGTATTATCACATATATCAATGTTAAAATCTCCACCAAACTGAATATGTTTGTTTGGATATTTCATCTTCAACTTGGATAAGAGATATTCCAGTTTGTCAAAAATACATCGTTATTGGCCTTTGGGGACTTGTACGTACCTATCATTATTGTATTTACCTCAGTCAACCCTATTATTGCCACTTCGAAGTGCAGGTCTTCCACTAATTCTTCTACCATAAACACCTCTTTAATACCCTCCAATACCGTCCAATACCCTCAAAATACTCTCCAATACCCTCATAATACCCTCCAATACCCTCAAAATACCCTCCAATACTCTCAAAATACCCTCCAATACCCTCAAAATACCCTAATATCAAAATATTATATGGGTTGGGTTAGATATAGGTGATCGGAACGCGTTCCGATCACTTATATCTAACCCAACCCATATAATATTTTGATATTTTAATATTGAGGGTATTGGAGGGTATTTTGAGGGTATTGGAGGGTATTGGAGGGTATTTGGAGAGTATTTCAGATATGACCATCAGAAGGTTAAGAGATATAATGACTTTTTTGCGGAAATGCACCAAGACCAGTGTAACTATGTTCTTAAACCTACGATAGTTGAAGATGGTACTTTTAGAAAAATTCCATAAAAACAAGGTAGGTATACAACGGTTGGAACCGTCATCACGCAACGATGTGGTGTAGACTTACCGCCACTCTATCAATATTTTTTATTTTTGAAGTTTCTAAAAATTATTATTTACAAGAATTCTTTTCGACGATAAACCTGTATTTCGGATGATTGTTCACAGTGTATACATTTTGAGTTTCATTATACAAATAAAATTTCTTTATCTAAAATTAATCATAATCAATGGTATTTATTTTTGGTATCGACGTCTCTTCGTCGCCTTCATCTTCATTGACATCAGTTACGCTTGGTTTGCTTATAATCCTGTCAGGGTCAGGTTTGATTGCGTCCGATGTTGACTGCTCTAAACGTTTTTCTCTTCTTGCGCTGTGCGAAACTGCAACGAACATATTTTGTATTTCCCTCCTTCTTTCTATACCTTGCTGTACAACTCGTTTCCAATCAAAGTTATACTCAAACATATTGGCCGCGACAAAGGTATTGTTTTGATCTACCAAACTATCGTAGTCTGCAACGCAAGCCTGTTTATCATCTATAGGAAACCCTTCTTCGTAAGGATTGATTGGTGGCGGTGGTTTTACTTTGAGAACATCGGGAAATAGCTTAGCGACAGTATCTGAAAAAATCTTGCTCGAGTCAGCTAATATTTCTTTCTGTTTCTTCCTTTTTTTCTCCTCTCCTTTCTCTAACATTTTTAAAGGCATTTGTTGTGCTACCAATAAATTGGGATTTAGGTGATTCTTTTCTAAAAGAATATTTTTCATTCGCTCTTCTTCTTTTATTTTCCATTGTTCCTGGGCCCACTCTCTAAAGTGCCCAGGTTCTGGAAGTGATTTCTTGCTCGCCAGCTTTAAATCCTTTTCTTGTTGAATTTTCTCTTCTAACAATCTCTGCTGTTCTCTCTTATTTCTTTCGACTATTTTTTCTACTTTCTTTCGTCTACGCTCTGCTATCTCTTTAACGATATCCTCGTTATTCGCCAACCAACGCTTCTGCCAAGCTATGAATTCATTTTTGCGGGCCACTTCTCTATCTAGCATAAACTAAAATTTGTATAATTATTTTCTAAGTTTGTAATGTCAACAATTTGTTACCATATAATTCTTGGTCTTGATAACATTGGGTTGCATTCTTTGAAGGCAATGTATTATTTTTTGTAGCAAATTTTTGTCCATAACAACGTCGCGAACACAGCGGACATAGTATCCTGTCTGATAGTACTATTAAGCCTCCCCCACATTGAAGCGATATGAGTTCGGGACGATATTGTCGGTACGGCACTCGGTGCGATTTATCGCTGTTTACCGAAGCTGACGTACACACTAGGGCGACGTATGTCCCGATGCGAGCGATCGGTTTGTGTGTTGTAACCAGGCGCCACCGTACTAGACTTTTCGAATGCTACGTCAAAATACCGGGTCATCAAATTGAAGCGCCTATGAAAAAGTACAGTTTTCCGCTAACTGCATACGAAAACTTACTTCCACGTGATAAGCCGGAGTTTATGGGTTAAGCTGCCATCACACTACGAAGTTTTACCATCCTTCGGCCGTTACCGGCTGTTAGCAGCCGTCAAAATGGTCCAGAATCGCAGTGCAAACCTTCAGCGGCTGGTAGAGGAAGCAGCAGCTTATCTCCATAGGTGGTGTGGGCTGCTAAACAGCAGTAGCTAGTAGCCGAAACATGGTAGTGTGGCGGACGCTTTATTTATGGCATAACGCTTGGATAAACGCCTACCAATGAATGCGCTACTAGCGTATAAATTTGTTTCGTGCCGAAAGTGGAAGTTAGTATTAGTAGGAATTAAGCGGAAAACAGTGTTTTGCGGAAGACAGGGTTCATCTCTCTCTGCATCAAGAGCGGCTGCAAAAAGTAGAACTTCTTGTTCAAAAGGCCATGGATACTTTGATTACCTACCGCTGCGATGTACCGCACCAGTGTGGTCGCTCCTATTCACCGCAATGTGATTAGATATCGTTCCAAAATCAGAATCGTACTGGGGCTTCGGACACCGATGCACCGCGGCGCTATATCGATTGCGATTATATCGCGTGCATCGGTGTGCCGCGTCAGTGTGGCAGCTGCTATTTACCAAAATGTAATTAGATATCGTCCCGCACCGTACCGAATTCAATATCGCTTCAACGTGGGGAAGCCTTTTGGCTGCGGCTACGATATAAGCAGTGAGCAGCGGGCGGCGGGTGGCCTGCTACAGAGCGGCGCCGCTAATGTTATATGTTTGAATTGTTCCAGAGTCATATTTTGGCACAGCGACTTTCGGTTAATGTAAAGGCTGGGTTTACTCAGATAGCGGCACCGTAATATGACGGACGTAATGTTACCAACATGATGACCGTTCAAAACAACACGGTCCCGTTTGTAGATCTATAGTGCCATATACGTACTAAGAAAATTATACATATGTTTAGCGGTGATTGTTTCCTAGCGAGCGGTAACCATCATCGCAGGATCAAAAAGCGGCACCGTATTTTCTTCAAAGATCGTTACGTTGGTAACATTACGTCCGTAATATTATGATGCCGCTATCCGAGGAAACGCAGCCTTAAGTCAATTCTACATAAAGTGGTAACGGGTATGTTTGACGTTGTCAGAATGCGCAGTTGGCCAATGCGCATAAGAAAAAATGACGTGTTATTCGAACCGGTTATTCGCACGGTAATCGAAACTTTTCAGCAAGTGATATTGCACTGTCAATTCGCGCGGGAACAAGCCACTACTCGCAAGTGAGGCTACGCGCACATTGGAAGCGGATAGTTGCGATTATCGTGCAATTAGCCGTTTTTTCTTCCACGTACGATCTTTTACATTGATTATCCCATTTAAAATCACCAATAAATGCACCCGAACTGTTCACGTTAAGTGTGCGGCCGGCCAAACTTGCATTGATGTTTCAAGTTTTCAAGGCAAGTCGGCACAGGTTGTTAATAAACTCCGAATGACATAAAGTTTATTTTCCGAGTATTTTATAACAGAATAAACAAAATTAGAACCTATGCGTTAAAGAAAGAAAAACTTCAAAAAATAAGGGACACCATAATATACATAATCCCCTTCAGCGAGATTTGTCCGGTGTCATGTCGACAAGGGTGACATATTTGCCTTTTTTGACGTGCAGTGTTACATTCTTAAGTACGAAGTACTGTATATGAATAAATGACTTTCCTCTATTTAATACGCAAATCATCTGCGTCAATCTACCAACACCAAAATAAGAATAAATTGCTGCATTAACTTTTTTTGTGACCGCTGTGATTTGAGATATGAAGATTGTACATGAAGATTGTACACGGGCAGTAGTCGTCGTTTTGGCTATTGGGCAACTCGGTTAAGCGATCTGGAAAAATATATCGTCGGCGTTCTGGCAATAGTTACTACTGCAAATTAGTAATTTTAAATAAAACAAATTTTCAAATTGATATTGGAAGCTTATTGTTTGACAACTAACTAAAAATTGCAAAAATTGGAACAAAATAAAAGTTTAATCCCTAAATATTTTCATACATCAAGATCAGTCGCACTTGATTGAATTAGGTAAACGTTATCTACACATTTCTAAGGGAATTTTTCGAGAAGAATTAAATATCCCACGCCTGTGGCTATAACATAAAGTTGTTATTTTGTATTGTAAATAACAGGAGGCTGTGGCAAACTTACATGTTGTATTCTCTTTTTTTAATTATATGAATAAGTTGGGGTTCATAACTATTATTTAACGAAACAAAAAATGTATCTGGAATCTAGCATTATAAAAAAAACAAAACGGAGCAATACATCAACGTGGTTTACCGATTGATGCAAACTTCGTTTTTCAAATGGAGAGAGACATAAAATTTTGTATGTACCACGGGCATTACTTGATGTTTACACCCTCGGCGACTTAAAAAGCTGAAGGGCCGCTAGGCCCGAGAGCCTAGCGGTCACCCTCGGGGCATAAACATCCGTTTAATGCGCTTGGTACATAAATAACTATTCTGAATTTAATGATGTTCAAAATAGCCTTACATGAGAAAATTGCAAATATTGATTATTCTGGGAACATAGATTTCGCAAATGGCGTTTTCGATAGATTTCTCTATGCTTTACACGAATCCGAACTTAACCGCCCTACCTTTGGGTTATTATTAAAAAAGTAGGTAAACAACATTGTGTTCGGGCGATGATAGCGGCCGTATCACGTACGTTCGTATGGGCAGGGTGGTTAAAAGATTCATTTCATGGAATGTTTTCAAAAAGTTCAGGTTAAAATTAAAAAATCTGATGTGGTCAGGCACATGACTTTATCATACAATATATAAAATGGTTTAGCTGCATGATATTCTATTTGATCGAGATCGAGATCGATCGTGTCTGCATAAAAATAAAGCGAGTTAGCCAGGATTTGACAGATATTTTGATACTATTGACAGTAGGTACTGTCAAAAAATCAGCGTTTCACACTACGTACTGTCGTTAGAATGAAAATATCTGTCAAATCCTGGCTAACCAGCTTTATATAAATGCAGACACGACCGATCTCGATCAAATAGAATTGGCTCATGCAGCTAAACTATTAATTTTACAAAAAAAAATGTCAGACATAAATTATTCAGAATTTCCTCTACTTTAATTTATTATTTAACTATTTTGACGAAATTACAAAAATGGCGGCTCATTTGCAAAATAGTTCCTTTGGACCCTTTTGCACAAAAATATTTTCAGCTCTAAGTTTGGTCATAAAACTTCTAAATGTGAAGTTTCGTCCCGATACCTTTAGTAGTTTCTCCGGAATCGTCACCACAGAAACGAGTACACACGCACACGCACACGCACTCACCCACGCGCACACGCACGCCAAGCCCACGCGCACACGACGCGCACGTGCACGCACACGCACACGCGTATGATAAAGTAAAAAAAATGTGACAGTGACATAGAAACTGTCGTGTGCACCGCTATGAGTGAACATTTTGAAAAAAGTTTCCGGTTTCCAAACATGAAACATTCAACTGTTTTATAGTTCAGGAGGCGGTGAATTTTTTGGACCTTATTTTCGCAGTCAGCAAACATCGATAGAATTGTTCAATTAGTAATTCTGAGCAATATTTTCTATATGGATACGGGGGGGGGGTTCCGATGGGTTGACGCGGAATATGCGTCAAAAGATACAAATGCGCTGCACTTCTTTCTCCACTGATGAAAATGGTTTTAGTAGTAATGGGTATACTGAAGTTAAATATAAAATAACAGTCTGTCTAATCTGTAAACATGGCAAATGTATCTGGCAGGCGAAAAATGAAAATTTTGTTTTAAAATAATTTTTCTTATTTTGGCAGTTCTGAAAATTTGTCAAATAATAGTTTGCATTACAACACCAGCTTAAAATACAATCTGGCTATTATGGGAAACCCCCAAACCCTTGCCAGACTCGTCTAATGCTCGTCAGGCGCGCTCAATTCG
The DNA here is from genome assembly GCA_963966075.1 of Aphodius sticticus. NCBI lineage: Eukaryota > Metazoa > Arthropoda > Insecta > Coleoptera > Scarabaeidae > Aphodius > Aphodius sticticus. The sequence goes on along the minus strand of OZ014507.1, from coordinate 42,596,942 downwards.
GCACGCGCGATTATGCAGACGATTGGTGTTGTATGTACATGTTCTTTTATACATGAGAGCATTAAAAAAGCAATTGCATTATGTATGAAGTACATACTTATGTTTCGGTAGCTCGAAAAATATTTTATTTATGAAGTCATTAATATTAAGGAGCCATAGAAAAATTTTTATTTGATATCTAACTTCCAGAAATGCATGAACAAAATCAAATTAATTGAATTCTTGTTCTTCTTCATCGAGTTCTTCTTCGCTTCCGTTGTCACTGTCTCTCGTTTGACGGCCTGCCTCGTAGGACTTAGAGAGTCTGGCGAGGCTTTCGTGATTGTAAATAACAGCCAGACTTGTTTTTTTCCATGACATTATAGTATAAGCTACCATGTGAAAAGTTTTCAGAACTGGGAAGATAAAAGCAACAATTTTCTATGTTTGCAATTTTGAAAATGCCGCCAGGCTCATTTGCCAATTTCGTAAATCAGCCAGACTTATTTTTAATTATAGTTTATGATAGTATGAATTTATACGTTAAATTTTAAGCATGTAAAAATAAGGGTTAGAGATCCGAAAAATCGGTCAAATTTTCAGATCCGCAAATTTTCAACCAGACTTACTTCCCACAGGTTGAGATAAGCCAGATTGCTTTTTTCGTAAATTTCATGACCGACTTTAGTAAATGTAAAAGGTTCATAACGGGGAAAATAAGTCGTCTAGTACTAAGTATTCTAATCACTAAGTATTGTAATCATGCCAAAAATTTTTTTTGAGATTGTGTGTGTGTGTGTGTTTGCGTGTGTGTGTGTGTGTGTGTGTGTGTGTGTGTGTGTGTGTGTGTGTGTGTGTGTGTGTGTGTGTGTGTGTGTGTATGTGTGTGTGTGTGTTTGTGTGTGTGTGTGTGTGTGTGGGTGCGTGCGTGTGTGCGTGCGTGCGTGCGTGCGCGTGTGTGTGTGTGTGTGTGTGTGTGTGTGTGTGTGTGGGGGGGTGTGGGTGTGTGGGTGTCCGTGTGCGTGTGCGTGTGCGTGTGCGTGTGCGTGTGCGTGTGCGTGTGCGTGTGCGTGCGCGTGCGCGTGTCTGTGTGTGTGTGTGTGTGTGTGTGTATGTGTGTGTGTGTGTGTGTGGGTGCGTGTGTGCGTGTGTGCGTGCGTGCGTGCGTGTGTGTGTGTGTGTGTGTGGGGGGGGGGAGGGGTGTGTGGGTGTGCGTGTGCGTGTGCGTGTGCGTGTGCGTGTGCGTGTGCGTGTGTGCGTGTGTGCGTGTGTGCGTGTGTGCGTGTGTGCGTGTGTGTGTGTGTGTGTGTACCCGTTTTTGTAGCGACGATTCCGGAGAAACTACTAAAGGTATTGCAACGAAACTTCATATTTAGAAGTTTCATAACTAAACTTAGAGCTGAAAGGCTTTCTGTTGAAAACAATACTTAGTGATTAGAATACTTAGTACTAGTGGACCTGTAGACCTATTGGGTAATAATAATAATAATAATAATAATATATTTATTAACCTCTTACTTAACATTTATCATACATTGCAAAAAAAAACAATAATTAAAATAAGCAAAAAAAAATGCACAATTGGGTAGATCAGTGAATCGGTACATCGCAGGAATCGATAGACCGCATATACACTGGCTGTCTTAAAATAAGACTTTTTTGCAAAATCATAATTGATATAAAGTTGTTTCTATGGACTCATATATACAACAACAAAAATGGCTCAATTAAGAAAATAGTCTCTCCCGCAAGTGAAAAAAAAATATAATTTGTCACAATAAATTTGATTTTCTTTTTGAAGGTTGCTTTTTCTTTTCAAGTTGGATAATTTTGACAATACGTATGGTGTGAAACAAAAGTATAAAAAATATAGTATTCTAATGCAACGTACTTAAATTGCATAAAATGACATAAAATTTAGTAATTTTAACAAATTTAGCTGACTTTCATTATCAATACAAATTACAACGACAAATCTAACAATTGTTTTTTTCAAAAGGCAAAAATGATTTTAATAATAATGTAAAAAAATTTTAGACCCCTTGCGGAACACCCAGCTTTCAATTGGGCAAAATTTGTTGGTGGTATACGTGGGTCCGTAGAGATAACTTTTTATCAACATATAATGTAAATTGTCAATTTGTCAAATTAAACACCAAGTTATTTTTCATATAATGGCATGTTTTTGGCCCAGCAACTCTACTCTTATATAAAGAGCTTTATTGCAAAAAAAATATTTTTGATTTGCTTTTTATTTTAGATTTAAATAAAGATGTTTGCCACTTGAAAAAAAACAATTGTTAGATTTTGTTCCCAGTTGATTTAAATGGAATACAAAAAAAGCATGAATTGTTAAAATTACTCAATTTTAAAACCTAAATCTTGCAGTAAAGTAATATTTTTATACTATTATTTCACAACCTATAGTTAAACATTTTCAACTTGATAAATACTTTAAGCTAACAACAAATAAAAAACTTAAAAAATTAAAAACATTAGGCCTCTGGTGGGAGACCTACTTTTTTTCTTAATTGGGTCAATCTTGTTGATGTTATATGTGGGTTCATAGAGACAACTTAAATCAACTTAAAACTGATTTTCCAAAAAGTTATTTTTATACACCCTACAGCTTGGGTGATCACTGATCACTACTTATATAGATTGGTATTGTAGATTAATAACAATGTAGATATATGAAGAATCATGTATAATAAGTATTTTTAAATACCTTTTTCTCTTACTATTTAGTTACATTGATATGATAACTGGTAAAACAAATAAATAAGCAAACCTCTATTAAATTATAGACATACTTTATTGTAACTTCATTATTGTACAAACAAAAATTACCAGTAAAGTGATAATGAAATAAGTATGTAAAACATATGATTGAGGATAAAAATTAAATTAGCTACTTTACAGAGAATGTTCATATAATATATATTTGTGCAATTACATCATTGTATAAATATGTATATATTACAGAAAACAATAAAATAAGTAAAAATGGAATATTCACAAATTTAAATATTTCTTTGTAACATGTTGGGATTGTTTTTTCAAGTGACAAACATGATCTCAATAAAAATGGAGGAAAAAAAATTTTAGACCCCTTGCTGAAGACTTAGATTGCTTTCAATTAGGCAAAATTTGTTGGTGGTATACATGGGTCGATAGAGACAACTTTTTATCAACTTATATAATGACAATTGCATATTTGTCAAATTTACCACTAAGTTATTTTTCATATAATGGCATGTTTTTGGCCCAGCAACTACAATCTACTCTTATAGCTTTATTGCAAAAAAAAAAAATATTTTGTGATTTATTTATTTTTTTCTTTTAGATCTTATTAAAGATGTTTGTTACTTGAAAAAAAATATAATTGTTAGATTTTGTTCCCAGTTAATTTACATGGAATACAAAAAAAAAGCTTCAATTGTTAAAATTACTCAATTTTATGCCAAGTGCAGGAGACCTAAATCTTGCTAGAGTAATATTTTTATACTATCATTTCACAATCTATAGTTAAAAACTTTCAACTTGAAAAATACTTTACCCTTACTACAAAAAAACAATTGAAAAAAATTATATACTTTAGTTTTCTTATGGGAGACCTATTTTTTCTTTTGTGTCAATCTTGTTGATGTTATATGTGGGTTCATAGAGACAACTTAAATCAACTTGAAACTTTTATTTTCCAAAAAGTTCCTTTTATACACTCTACTGCTGTGTTGGTCACTACTTATACAGATTGGTATTGTAGATTAATAACATTGTAGATATATTGCAGAATCTTTAATACATGTATAATAAGTAAGTACGTAGGCTTTCACGGCCAGAATCATTTAGAAAATAAACTGCTTCCGGGTTATGCCGTGTGTCAAGATTTGTTAATGCTGACGTTTCGCGAGCCATGTTGCTCGCTTCTTCAAAGCTAATTGAATACTGAAGACCTACCAAGAAAGTCTCCCTTATATACCTGAATTTACACCTCACTGCGCACATCTGGCGCTACCGCTCCATGTGTTTTTCCACCTGACCGCGTTAGGATCGATTTCCAGACCCTACTAATGTCAGTACCGTCCTCGCGATTGATGTTGTCAGGATGTTTGTAAATTTCGATGGCTTCTCTAATAAGCCTTCGATGATAATTACCCACCCTTGCCAACATCTTCGCCCCATCGAAATCCATTGTGTGTCCCGGCTCGTGGCAGTGTTGAGCAACAGCGGACTGTTGGATCTTGCCTAGCCGGGTGTCCCTACTGTGCTCCTTGATTCGACATTCGATGCTTCGTCCTGTCTGTCCTACATAGCATGTTCCGCACTCACATGTTATCTTGTATACCCCTTCGTTCTTCAGGAGTGGTGTGATATCCTTTGGGTTAGGCAAAAGATCCTTTACCTTAGCTGGTGCTCTGTACCTTACCGTGATACCCGATTTCTTCAGTACTCTACCGATTCTCTCTGATACCCCACTTACGTATGGTAAGCAAGCAAACCCCTTTGACTCTTGCGGTTCCTCTGAGACTTGCGGTTTTCTTTGTGTGACACCCCGTATGTCAGACTTGGTGTATCCATTCTGGCGTAGGGCCCACTCCAAGTGTTTCCGTTCGTCGTGCAAGGTGCTAGGGACGCATACCTTCTCGGCTCTGTTGAACAAAGTGTTAATAACACTTCTCTTCTGTTGCGGGTGGTGGTGTGATTTGGCGTTCAAGTACCGATCGGTATGTGTCTTCTTACGGTAGACTGTATGTCCAAGTCTACCCGTTGACGTTATGTATACCAGCACATCTAAGAAAGGCAGCTGATTGTCCTCTTCTATTTCCATCGTGAATTTGATGGAAGGACTAACATTGTTCCGGTGGTTAAGGAACTCAGTAAGTCTATCTCTACCGTGTGGCCAAACCACAAAGGTATCGTCGACATATCTGACCCAGTGCTTGGGTTTGAATGGACTTGATGTAATGGCTTTTTCTTCAAACAATTCCATGAAGAAATTGGCGATTACCGGTGACAAAGGTGATCCCATGGCTGCACCCTCTACCTGCTCATACATCGCTCCCGCCCACTTGAAGTATGTGGTGGAGAGACAATACTCTACAAGATCCGGAACATCGGTTGGTAGACCTAGGGGGACAAGTGTTGTCCGGAGGTCTTCGACTGCCTCCTTAACCGGAACACACGTAAAGAGTGACGTTACGTCGAAACTTACGAGTATATCCTGAGGGTCAATGACAACTTCCTTCAAAATCTGAATAAAATGTTCAGAGTTCTTGACAAAAGATGTAGTTTGTCCTATAAACGGTTGGATGGTTTTCGCCAAGTATTAGAGGCTAAGAAGATTGTGACCAAAACTACTACTGTGGACAAAGTAGTTATAAATATTGTATGTTTCTTCAATAATTTGATTCAATACTGTTTAAATACTGTTTTCAATTCAGACCAGTCAAAGGGAGACCATTTGGCGCCCCTTCGCAAGCGGCGCCCGGGGCATGATACCCCCCTTGCCCCCCCCTTCGCTACGCCGCTGATAGGTGGTGGTTCTTGACATTGGCGCTGTCCGCAGACCCGACAGGTGTATATTGGTGCCATCTAAGATACGTCACAAACTGTAATCAATTAGAGGTAAAATAAGCGGCAAAATTTAAACGAAAAGCTAATCATCTCTATTAATTTACTTACTGTGTTTTCGTAGCAGGTTAACTGCGCGGTGACATTCGCTATTTGTCAAATTATACCATATCATTCCAATTATGCTTATAGGTATTAAAAACGCATTCGTACGTAACAAAGACTAATGCGAATTAATAATTATTTTTATACGTACAACATGGTTATAGGTTTCTCAAAAGATATTTGTGGGGACGCAACAAATCGCTTAGCTCTGTAGATACCCACTGCCACACACACTGCAATGTGAATATGTTATCATAGGTTATGTTATGATGAGGTTATGGTGGTTGCGTTTTTGACGTTTCTAGCTCGCAGCCATGACAACGCGAAATAAACAGCTACTGAAATGTTGAAGTCCTTTCACCAAAATCGCTCGCGTTTCGGAAACTTTTGAAGCAAAAACGCCCTAGAGGTCGTTTTTCGTCGATTTCGGAAACTCACGCAACGTAGAATGGTCCATTTAGGGTGACGGTCGCGGTTCGCGCGCCCAAAAAGGGTTCCCCATATTTTCCATAAGCAATTAAGATAGGACTCTTTGGCTTGTGAAATGGTGATTTAAAATCGTTCAATCGCGTTTACTTAATATAGACTAGTCGACTTATTTTCCCCGTTATAAACCTTTTACATTTACTAAAGTCGGTCATGAAATTTACGAAAAAAGCAATCTGGCTTATCTCAACCTGTGGAAAGCAAGTCTGGTTGAAAATTTGCGGATCGGAAAATTTGACCGATTTTTCGGATCTCTAACCCTTATTTTTACATGCTTCAAATTTAACGTATAAATTCATACTATCATAAACTATAATTAAAAATAAGTCTGGCTGATTTACGAAATTGGCAAATGAGCCTGGAGGCATTTTCAAAATTGCAAACATAGAAAATTGTTGCTTTTATATTCCCAGTTCTGAAAATTTTTCACATGGTAGCTTATACTATAATGTCATGGAAAAAAACAAGTCTGGCTGTTATTTACAATCACGAAAGCCTCGCCAGACTCTCTAAGTCCTACGAGGCAGGCCGTCAAACGAGAGACAGTGACAACGGAAGCGAAGAAGAACTCTATGAAGAAGAACAAGAATTCAATTAATTTGATTTTGTTCATGCATTTCTGGAAGTTAGATATCAAATAAAAATTTTTCTATGACTCCTTAATATTAATGACTTCATAAATAAAATATTTTTCGAGCTACCGAAACATAAGTATGTACTTCATACAGAATGCAATTGCTTTTTTAATGCTCTCATGTATAAAAGAACATGTACATACAACACCAATCGTCTGCATAATCGCGCGTGCCGAATTGAGCGCGCCTGACGAGCATTAGACGAGTCTGGGAAGGCTTTGGGGGTTTCCCATAATAGCCAGATTGTATTTTAAGCTGGTGTTATAATGCAAACTATTATTTGACAAATTTTCAGAACTGCCAAAATAAGAAAAATTATTTTAAAACAAAATTTTCAGTTTTTCGCCTGCCAGATACATTTGCCATGTTTACAGATTAGACAGACTGTTATTTTATATTTAACTTCAGTATACCCCTTACTACTAAAACCATTTTCATCAGTGGAGAAAAAAGTGCAGCGCATTTGTATCTTTTGACGCATTTTCCGCGTCAACCCATCGGAACCCCCCCCCCCCGTATCCATATAGAAAATATTGCTCAGAATTACTAATTGAACAATTCTATCGATGTTTGCTGACTGCGAAAATAAGGTCCAAAAAATTCACCGCCTCCTGAACTATAAAACAGTTGAAAGTTTCATGTTTGGAAACAGGAAACTTTTTTCAAAATGTTCACTCATAGCGGTGCACACGACAGTTTCTATGTCACTGTCACATTTTTTTTACTTTATCATACGCGTGTGCGTGTGCGTGCACGTGCGCGTCGTGTGCGCGTGGGCTTGTGCGTGCGTCTGCGCGTGGGTGAGTGCGTGTGCGTGTGCGTGTGCGTGTGCGTGTGCGTGTGCGTGTGCGTGTGCGTGTGCGTGTGCGTGTGCGTGTGCGTGTGTACTCGTTTATGTGGTGACGATTCCGGAGAAACTACTAAAGGTATCGGGACGAAACTTCACATTTAGAAGTTTTATGACCAAACTTAGAGCTGAAAATATTTTTGTGCAAAAGGGTCCAAAGGAACTATTTTGCAAATGAGCCGCCATTTTTGTAATTTCGTCAAAATAGTTAAATAATAAATTAAAGTAGAGGAAATTCTGAATAATTTATGACGATGACACTTTTTGATACAATCAATAGTTTAGCTGCATGAGCATATTCTATTTCATCGAGATCGGTCGTACTGCATTAAAACTAGTAGCCAGGATTTGGCAGATTTTTTGATTCTAATGACAGTAGGTAGTGTCAAACGCTAATGTTTTGACAATAACTTCTGTCAATATAAGCTGCGTTTGGATATTGTATTACACTTTTTACACCCAATAACACGTAACTGTCATTTGGATTGTGTACCCGGTGTCAACGGACTACAATATCCGAACGCAACTTTAATCGACCTATCTGTCTAGTTCTACTAGTTTTATTTTATTGCAGACATAGCCGATCTCGATCAAATAGAATCTCATGCAGCTAAACTAATAATGTTATATATAGTATGATAAAGTCATGTGCCTGGCCACATCAGATTTTTTATCACTAGGGCGGTTTCTCCGGTTCAGGTCACACATTATAAGAGTAACAGAAAATATATACCTACAATACAAATGCTTAAATGATTAATAAAACTTATTTTCAACTCCTCATGGGACTTCACGGTCGGAGTCCTGCAAATATTCTTGGTCGGAAGAGGATGTCCAAAACGGTTCATCTCAGTACTTCGACAACATTATCTTTTTCCCAGTATAAATTTTCAATACCAGTCACATGTTTCACGTACCCCTTCCACTCTTCAGGCGTAGTTGTGGCAGTGGCATGCTGAGGTAGATCTTTTAAGGCTGTTATGGATAACTCGGCAGTCGTGTTATGGTCCCGAATATAACGCTTTACGTCCGCCCAGGCAAGCACAATCGGATTTAATTCACACATGGAGGTAATCGTACACATGGCGTCATTTCTTATAATCTCATCAATTTTATAGTGTTTTTCTCTATCGTGACTGTTCCTATTTGGCCATCAATTCAGTCTTTCTTAAGGATAGATTGTGAGGAACATGCATCTTTTGCAACCATGAACTCATGAACCAAAAGTTGCCTCATTTGATATAATTTCACGGGCACAGCTACAGAGAATTTGACCCCGTTTTCTTTCCATTATTATCGCTGTGCCACTACTGTGGTGAGTGACAATTCTCGATGACGTATGTCAAAATTAATCACAATTGCCCAATAAATATAAGCATATAACATCTCGGCATAGTCATACATTCGAACTTGTATGAATAATTGGACGTTCACTAGCAGGAGTGAGCGGAATCGTTTGTACTCTTTCTATCATTGTTCTAAGATGTATAGAAAAAATGCCGCTTCATAGCATAGGTGGAGAATGTTACATTCCTTAGACCGCTCAACTTATCTGACACGAACAGTACTATAAATTCACATAAATAGTCAACATTACAGATGTAGAAGTTTTGACCTCAAGCTTTTCGATAAAACGTTACTTGATAGGAAAATCGCTTCATTCACAAAATCTACGCTTTGAGTTATCAATATTTTACAATTCTCAGTTGTCTTTTGCTAAATAATTTTCTAATGTAAGTAAACGATTAGAAAATCATTGAATTCAGCAAAACGTCCGTACCTACTACACCGACTGACTGGTTAACCGATTATATAATATTTTTTTTGCTATTTTAGAAATAATAATTTCAACAAAGTATGCTTACCCAATTTATATATCATCAAACTTTTGTGTATTATGGAAAACAAAGGGAAATAGCTAATTTGGTTTTCACCATTGAATTTCTTTTGAAAAAAATACTTTGAAACTTATAGAAATATATTGCAGTAAGCTGTTTCCCAATAGTTGCCAGAAATATTGTCCACGATTTCCGATAGCATGGTTCTTATTTTAATTTTTAACTTTTGTATGCATTACCTTAAAATCGAAAATTTTATTTTAAATTTTTTTTTACAACAAATTTACATTTTATAGTCGATTTATATCGTCTGAACTATTTTGCTTTTATGGAAATAATTTTAAATTTGACAACATTGGAAAATGCGACAGTGCGCACATTGATGCGCGCATTTGATGAAAGAAATCATAAAAAATAGTCATAAAATAAATCATAAAGAAATTGTTTGAATAGAGGTAAAGACATATTTATTTGCTACGAACAATTTTTATTTGCGTCAAAAGACATTAGTAAAAGTAACGTAATATGTCTTTAACTCAAATAAACGTTGTTTGAAGCAAATACTTATATTTTTACATTTATTCAAACAACGACTTATTTGAATGAAGTTAAATTTCTGCCAGTGAAATTATGACCCTAAAGTATCGTTTACATCCACTTAACTTAAATTAACGTGCGAAAAATTATACTTACGTACGAAATTTAGATCCGTTCCATTTACATTCACCTACATTGGGGTGCTTGATATGTGCATTTGACAGTGACACAATATGAAATTTATATTAAATCTATCGCTTAAAAATTAGTGAAAGTTGATCTCCATTGAATTATATGTGTTTGTTTACATTCACTTAACGTAACGTACGGATTTGTGAAGTGCACCAATCACAGGCTCTCGCTTTTGACAACGGATGATGGTGACAGGAACATAATATAAAAATTCGTGCGACTTTAACTTTGTTGTCTTTATGTTGTTTTGGAATATGTTTAGCTCAACTCACGGATTATTAACATGGACGATGGAACCCTGATCTAACTTGTCTGTACATAAACATTGTTGTTTGATAAAAGCGATAGATTTGATATGTATGTCATATTGTGTCACTGTCAAATGCGCGTGTCAAGCACCCAACGTAAGTGAATGTAAAGTATCGTTTACATCCACTTAACTTAACGTACGAAAAATTATACTTAACGTACGAAATTTAGATCCGTTCCATTTAATTATCATTCACATAAGCTGACGCTACGCTGCGGTGCGCTGCGCTCGCCTGCGCTCGACTACGCTCCAAACGCTGGCCCACGCTGGCCATGCGCTGGCCCACGCTATGAACCACAGACTACTCAGACAGTGCAGTCAAGGTTATTTTGTGTACCTACAAAAACAAGCGGTGCTGTCATAAACCAACGTAGGTGGCGCTCCGGTAGCATTTGCGCGCCAAATTCAAATTATCGATTTCAAATTAGTTCAGTTTACTAAAGCTGTTGTAAGATGCGGTTGAAAGAATTATCATTGATTTTACAATATTATATTGTTATAGTGTAGACAAATATCAATAAATGATACTTGTTTACTATATATTATGTTTATAATATTACAAAATAATTATAACACTGTCACGCATATCTTAAGATTATTAGGAAATATATCAGGGGCCGTGATAATAATAATAATAATAATAATAATAATCATAATTACACAAAATGAAAACTAAAATTTATTTTAATAGATTAACATTTTGCCATGTGACATTTGTAGTGTTCACCGGGGTAAAACACATACCTTTCAGCATTTCTCGGAAAGCAAAACAGCTTTTCAACTTCATCTTCCGAACGACCACATAAAATACAAAACATCTGTATACACTTTGTACACAAAGAATAAAAGAAAATTCAAACCGCCTTTGCCTGTAGATATAGATGATATTTGACAATTTGTCACAAGCACTGACATTTAGGGCTTGTTTTCATAAAATCCATCTGATGGCCGCATCTGTAACTTAGGGTACAGTGCACTGTAGAGTGGATTCAGGCACACAGGTTTCTACAGTCGTAAACAGCGCCTCTACATAGATTTATGACAGCAGGGCATACATTTAAACCTCACTGCACTGTCTGTAGTAGTCTGTGCTATGAACGCAAGATGCCATGTATTTTGCGCGATGTATTTTTGCGCCTGGCCGCTACTGTCATACATAACCCCTAAACATACTGCAACGGGCGATCACCTCGCGGCTTTTCGCAAAGAGTTTTGGTGTATATTAGCGAATATTTTATAAATACATATAGGAACGTGTCTGAAGAATGCGATTAGGTATACGTACATGTTATTATTATTTATAACACATTTTAAATCAATGTTTTATTTGTATTTTAGGATTGAAGACATGCGACGTGTTTAAGTGGTTTGGAGAAAGCAGTACATAGGATATCTACAAAGAATGAATGCAACCACAGTCCAACTATAAAACTAACGGAGGATATACTTTTGTTTACCAAGAACAAGATTTAGGTTGAAATACGGGGTAATTACTTTTGTATCATATTGAACGTTTTATTGGAATGAATTACTAATTTTACGTTACATCATTTGAGAAGAGCTCAATCAGTTCAACAGTCTATATAAGAAGAACCACATGGAAAATCCTATACCCATCTACAATTAGACATCGAAAGATGATCGTATAGAACACAGTGCACTATAAGAAGGCATACACAGAAGATCCCATCACTACCCATAATAAAAGACGATAAGGTTTCCTGCAACGAAGAATCACACCTGTAGTGGACCACAGGAATCGCCTGCCTATTATAATTCATCAAAAAAGGTTTTACCAAACGTTTTGTATGTGATTGTGCAATTTGTGTCGTTAATTTAAAATGCATATTTGGTTGCCTATCAATATACAGTAGTATCTATACAGTAGCATTATATTGATGAACACATTTTTTTTTATTCCTATCTGTTAAAGTTAAGTAAAAACTTCAAATCCCGATTGCTCATAACTTTTTTGGAGCAATTTTTAGCAAGCTAAGCTGAACATATGTAAGTTTCACTATTTTGGGCAAGTGCTTTGTTTCTCCTAGATATTAATATGTGACCCCCCCCCCCCAATCGCCATATTATATATTTTTGTTATTTTATGTAAGCTTCTTTCTTGTTGATTATAAGAAAAATTCAGTTATCATTTATTACTTTACCCAGGTTTTGATCTTGAGGATCACAATATGCATCGTCTAATTATTTGGTATTTACTATAAACATGTTTTTTTCTTCTATTTTTGGCTTATAAATAATTTTACCACAATACTATTCTATACTTACTTCTTTACAGCACTTCTTTTCCTGATTCACATAATTTATAACTGTTGATTCTCTTTTGCCTAGTTTATTTTACTAAAACTGAAACGTTGTTTTTTTGGGTTATCAAGGCTAGGTGCTGCGATTGAAAAGCACAAACAGTAGTTTATTTGACCTTTTTATTAAGTTCTATATTTCGCTGTATATTCTCAGCTTCTTCGGGAACTAAAACACAATTAATAATATTTTGTTTGCGACATGCTCTCTCTTTCTTATTTGTGTTTTAGTTCCCGAAGAAGCTGAGAATATACAGCGAAATATAGAACTTAAGAAAAAAGTCAAATAAACTACTGTTTGTGCTTTTCAATCGCAGCACCTAGCCTTGATTTTTTTAAATTTATTTTCATTTTATTTGTATTTATTTAAAATTGTATCACCAAAACTCATTACAATACTATTTTTTACATTAGCTTTTTTAAATAAATGAGAGCACAGTAAGTGTTAGTTAACTGAAGCAGATAGGAAAGTAATTTGGAAAGTAAGGCTATTTAGAAAATAAATAAAATCATATTTGCTGATGTTTGCAAACTGTGTTGTTGGCTTCTTCAGTTATACGGTTTGTATATACTATTCGTATCACTAATGAATATTATTTTAGTAATTGTATTAATTCATGAATATAAGTAGATATTTTAGTAATTATAATTTTCAATACACATTTGATTATAAATTATGTATATAAACCAATAAGTAAACATAGTTTGCAGTTCAGTAATTTATTTTTTACAATTCCAATAAAGTAAACCAGAGACTAGCAAAATGTTTGTTTTCCTATGGTGCAATAAGTAGAATAAGAAATATTATTAAGGGCCGATCTTACAAAGCACGTTATACCATGGTATAACTAAATATTGGTATAAATACCAGTATAAGTTGTTATTACTATGACAACACAAATATTTTAGCCAATGCGAGGCGGAATAGCACTATTTATACTGGGAATAACTATTCCACTACTATACGTACACTTGTAAGATCGACCCTTAATGCATTAGATGCATTAACAGCATAAGTTGCAAATGGTCTAACATCACGTTGTGAAAAAGATTGTTTTTTAATTGAAAACGTGCATTGAAAAAAGAAATCAAACAATTGGCTTTTAATCCAACTAGTTGTTTAAAAAAGGGAACAGTTTCAAACAGTGCAAACTTCGTGGTCCACTATCATGTATCAGAAATTTCGACGAGCCCTGCATTTGTGTTGTTTGACGTAAACTCTTCGTATTTATCGTATTTCTGCGTGGTCCACTATCAACCGCAAGTCACAGCAAGATGAAACAACATTGTAGAATGTCAACACAATTTTACTATTTGGTCACCAAATCTGGAAATATATAATTTTACAATCTTAAATATACAATATTATTTAGTTCTATTAATTATATACAGCTATAATATAATGCATATTATAGGGAGTATAACGGACCTTTGTGAGTCAGGTCAATTATTTGAAATTCAATGATGTTTTAGCTTAATCTAAAACCTAATAATCTATTAACGTTCGAGTCTATATATAAGACCATATAAGACCAAATATTTCCATGTACGTAGTTTGTCAAAAATATAATAATACAATCTAAGCTAAATGACTATCCTGACCAAGAAAGAACAAAATGGGACAAGAGAAAACGGTTTCTGGTATGCATTTTTTCCGTACAACCTGCAGCTGAAAGTAGGAATTTCCCAATTCTATCTAGTTTCTCAGGGAAAATGCATGTTTGGTTTCTTTACAGCTTTTTAGCACTGTTTTTCTGAGAATCTAGATTAAAGTCAAAATTTCTACTTTCAGATTCAGATTCTATGGAAAGAAGCAAAAAAAAATTAAAAATTGAAAAATTAGGACCACCCTATTATACATATTATTAAATTTTACACATATGTTTATATACGATTACTTACAATGTTCCCATTTAATCTGAGCATCTTCTCGTAATTAATACATCCTCTATTTTCATCCTGGGTTTCTCATTTAGCAGCAGTAAATTTTGGTAATATGAACACTACAAAAACATAATAACAATTAAAAATTGAGCTGAACAGAAAACAAATGTATGTAATAAATATTTAAAATATTAAAAAGAAATACATTGAATTGTAAATACAAATAACAATCTACCTGACAACATAAATAAATTATTAGTATGGTGTATTCTAATTATACCGGTATTACAAAGCCATTGTGTACCATTCGTACTCAAAGTAATACATAATCTACTGAAGTGCTCAGCGTTCAGTTGCATTTATGGTTACCAAACGGTTAGATAAGTGTTTTCAACAATACCATCACAGTGAAAATACGATACTGATTTATAATGCCGGTTGGTATAAAGTCTACTATCTTGAACATTTGATCGCAGCGAGTGAACAACACGATTAATTTAACAAACCAACTACAAGCAATGTGGGTATGAGCAAATAATTTTTTTAATCGCAACATCTATTCGCTGCTACGAAACGCAGAAGATAAACTGTACTTAAAAACTATGAGATTTCAGGGAACACCGACACCATAAAACTAATCCAGGCATTAGACCTCCCATACTTCACAGCAGATCAGATAAAAATTCCACCTACCATTCTGAACATAATAGTATCCACATATTCTATACTACCAACAAGCAAGGTTCTGTTGGAATATTGGTTTTGTGGCTGTAGATTATCTCAACATAAGGCCCCGATGAGTTTATGCTTTTCCTGCTATAAATAAACATATATGTACTTAGTAAAAACAACAAACTCACCAGATATTCTACTTAGATCTCTATATCCATTATAGTTTCTTTGCAAACAGACGTAGAACAACCTAGGTTCATTCTTGAACATGTTGCTATAAAGAATTCCATAAAACGTAGTTTCTATTGCACTGATATGGACTATAATTTATACGATAACCTCAAAATCATCTCAAAACTGACGTAAACCGAACACGTGACATTAAACACAGATCCTACCGTGGCTAGCGCTGCGAGCGCTCCAGCGTTTAGGTGAGCGCGGGAGAAACTATGTGAGCGTGGACGGGCGTAGACATAACGGCGACCCTAGCGTCATTGTAGCGCTACCGCACCGTACAGTTGCGTAACTTGCGCGTATCTGAACGTATCATAACATTCACTTACGTTGGGGTGTTTGACATGCGCATTTGATAGTGATACAATATGAAATCCATATTAAATCTATCGCTTTTATTATACAAATATGTTTTTCTACTTTGCATTCACAATGCACACATTGTAACACTGTTTTCGGTGTTACAATTAACACATTGTAACACCGAAAACAGTAACATTTTTGTCTAAGATTGCCAGGATTGGTACACATTGATATCAAATGCCAAATGTCAAACGTACAATACATAACCACACACTGCCTCTTTTTAATCGCTTGCAATCGCATAAACTGCGAAATATCAATATTCTATACATAATTAAACATGCGTGTAGCCTGCTATAGTATGGCCAAAGGTTGTGGCTTTCTTAGTTTTGCTGTGTTCATCAAAATACGCCAGCATAACGTTTTCGGTGATGTTTTACGACTCTGGTAAGTGATCGTTATCATTATTTTCAACTAAACATCAAATCCCCTTTTCAGATATAATTCAAGGACCACATTTACTTTAATAAGGTATTATGCGAAGATCAAACCTACATCGTAGATATGAATGATTTTAATTACTGCTACGAGATTGTATATGCGCAATCAATGGTTTATCAGCATACATGTATGAAGCTATAGTATATTAAAGTGTAGAGGATTTCTTAGTTTATGTAACGTATAAGTTTTCGGTAACATTTTGGACCGAATTCTGTTCGGCTCAATTCGTATTCATTTTTGTCCGTCGCTTTCGACTTCGTCTTAGTTCCGGTTGTGTGCAACATATTTGTATTACCTCCATCACATGTAATTTTACTAAGTATAATTTATTCTAATAAACTATTTTGCCGAAATTATAATTGGGTTTCAATTATAAGTGCTTGTAAATATATAAGCCGCAACGGCTACGTAGCGGAATTAGGTAGACACCGCTATTAAACGCTAGGTGTTAAAACAATTCTTTAGTAAGTTCTTGTTCTTCGAAGTAACTAATCAGTCACTGCCAAACACTTCTATTCTGATTATTATACTTATGAAACCACTATTAAAGTTGTTGACTTTTTAGGTTAAGTTTCATATATTTATCACAGTAGGGTTAAAAGTGTTGCCCCAAGCTCCATTATGATCATCGTTGAGACCTCGCTGAATATTTATTCAAACTTGTAGGCTAAAGTAGAGTAATTTTATTCACAATTAGATTTTGTCAAGATTTTATCTCATAGATCTCATCCTTAACGAAGTTGACAGTTACTACAGTGCTGCCACGTGGTACCCGCGAAATACCCTAGATTCTAATTTAGCGCAATATAGTAACCACAATTTCTAAATTTATATAAAATTAATGACGCAAAGTAGAAAAAATAGTATATTACACTCGTTTTATAAGACGTATTGGCGCACTCGTTCCATTTGGGCACTCCTCGCTACGCTCGTCGTGCCCAAAACAACTCGTGCGCCAATTTGCCGTCTTATAAAACTTGTATAATAATATACTATTATGTACACACAAGTTGGATCAAGGTTCCATCATCCGTGTTCATAATCCGTTAATCGAGCTAAAAATATTGCAAAATAACACAAAGATAACAAAGTGAAAGTCGCACGAGTTAATGTTTAGGTTATGTAACTGCCAGTCGCTGTCACCATCATCCAAATTGTCAAAATCGAGAGCTTGTGATTGGTGCACTTAGTGCACAGATTCTGTTAAGTTGAAGTTGAGTGAACAAATCCGTACGTTACGTTAAGTTTTGCTACGTTAATTGAATGTAAACGAACACATATAATTCAATGGAGTTCAACTATCTCTAATGTTTACGTTTTCGTACGTTAAGTTAAGTTAAGTGGATGTAAACGAGGCTTAAATGGAACCGTTCTAAATTTCGTACATTACGTATAATTTCTCGTACGTTAAGTTAAGTTAATGTAAACGATACTTTAGTAGTAATCTGGTTACAGTTGAATACGGATCTGGCCTAATGTAGACTTCGGGCATATTTTACAAAACAAATACAAAATGAAGAGTTGGAACACATTTATAGGATAATTTATTCACGGCTTAGCCCTTGAAGTGGCGACTTTTAAAAATGGGAAATCTACTATCGGTTGCAAAAGTATTGAGCCCTGTGTTTGGAGGTTCGTAACTCTGCAACAACTGAATAAAAAAAAATGAAATAAAGTGTGTTATACTCCTGAATCATTTCTACTTAACATGATTGACTATCAAGATTTTCTGCCCCTAGGTTTGGACAGAAGCGCGAGAGAAGTGTAAAAATGCACCCGATTTTAGCACCTTTTAATAAACGCTCGTCTTTCCAATTTTTTTTTCTGCTAAACCACGCCTAAAAAAAATCAAATTTACACAGAGTATAACTCAAGATCTTGGCTACAGGTTGGCTTTTGCATTTTACTAATTTTCTTCTGCAATAAAGGCTATAAACAAGATTTTCATGGAAGCGGATATCTCGGAAACGAGTATTAGCACGATAACGAGGTACGAAGACAATCGCAAAATTTTGCTTAATGAGACTATTGAAATAGAAACACATTTCAGATGTTCATTTATTTTATAAAGCGACAAAATACTCAATATAAATACAAAATATTCGATATAATTTTGGTACAGCACGCAAGTACGTTACGTCGCGTCATTCAACTCAGTCGTCAGCGGCTCGGGATTTGAGGTCGACTACAGCATGTATTACAGGCCCGTACTTAGATTTAAAACAAACATCGTACATATTTATTGATGTAACAGGCATTGAAGTTGAAGGTTGGAAATGGTGGACTCTTAGTTTAATGAAAGAATAGGTTGCAAGTGTACAACGAAGAGCTGTAAGCATATTTTTTTTCTTTTTAACGTCTTTTGCAGAATCAGCAGCAGCAATCAAATATTATCAGGTAGCATACACAAATAAAATAACAAAACCAAATATTTTTTCTCAGGCCCCAATAATATGATTTTGGGTCAAATCAAGGTAATATAAATACATAAATATTCATTGAATAATGTTTCTTGAGTAACAGCTTTGCATGCATACGTGTTTTGCAAGTATGTATTGAGCAATTAATAGCATTAATTATCAATGTCAGAAATTCCTTTCTCAAATAACAGCTGTTGTATCTGTCACAAAATCACCATCCAGAAAAGGTACTTCTATTAGATTTTATTGGAATTATATAAATCGGAAGCTCTGAAGTAAAATTATTGTGGTAACCTGTAGCCCTTTGCAATTGAATTAATCTGGGCATATGTACAAAATAAAGATGCAAAAAGCTTCAATACATTTGAAATTAAAGATATGTTAAGTATATGTAAAAAACCAGTGTCCCAAAGGAGATACGGCAAAATTGTGTTGCAATTTTGCAATACAATTTTTGGTTTTGAAAATCAAAACCAATACATTGATATCGATCATATTTTTGACTCAATTGTAGAAACAATTATAATCAACTGGAATTGAGGATGATGATGATGATGGTGATGATGATGATGATGATGATGATGATGATGATGATGATGATGATGATGATGATGATGATGATGATGACGACTTATTAGACTACAACGACAACAGTACAGATAATATTTTCGATAATGATAAAGAAGTTGCCGCAATATAGTTCCAATGTTGGTGGTTCTTCTGAAACTGCACAATTCTTTCAAAGTTTAGGACAAATACTTGTCGCAATAGAAACATCGACAACTGATTTTTGGCAGAAATAATGCTGTGAAATCATAATAAACCACAAAACAGAATATACAATTCCAGAAAGAAAAAATATCACTTACGCTATTTTTAATAATAAAACCGAACGAGAAAATAACAAAAATATTGAATACTGTTCTAGAGTTGATCGTTTGAAATCGTCGCGCGAAGCGTGGCATCGTTTCGCGCGCTTTATCCCCTTTCCCCGAGGGGAACCAACCTGCGCACCGGATCGATCACATTATTTTCTCTATTTAAAATCCCCAAATAACTTTTAAGTTATTATACATCAAAGGATGAGTATCACAATAAATAAGAATTGTTTACGTGCTAACTGCGTTGCCCTGCTATCGTTCGCGTCTGAGATATCCGCGTCCATAAAAAAGCTCGCTTACAGACTTTATTACATAAGAAATCTAGAAAATAAAAACACCAATCTGTAGAAGAGATTCTAACTGTAACGCGAAGAAAAATTTAAATTGTTTTGGTAAGTGGTTTAGGAGAAAAAAATCGGAAAGTCGAGCATTATTTTAAAACCGCAAAAACGGGTATCTTTTTTACTTCTCTCGCGCTCGTGCCTAAACCGGTGGGCAGAAGATTTTGATAGTCACTCCTGTTATGTAGAAATGATTCAGGAGTATAACGCACTTTATTTAAATTTTTTTTGTTAAGCACAGGGCTAAATACTTTTGCAACCGATAGGAGTATTATGATCTTACCTTCATCTTTATCGCGGCTGCTCCACCGTCGTCCAAGTTTGGAATACAGAATAGTCTAAATATACCGTTATTGTCAGCTACACCAAGTACACTTGCTGGTAGGGGCAACACATGTACATACGAACCGAGTACTCTGTCAGCTGATAAACTTTGCTCGTCGTAAACCTTATCTGTTCGCTTCAGTAAACTCCACAGTTCTCTCGTTCCATCTTTTCGGCTTAACCTAAATATACTTGCATTTCCTTTCGCCCAATGTCCATGTAGATATCTAACCCTACCCTTTCTCCAGAGAACAGGCCTATTTTTAAAGTCGGTCCTCCATATGGCAAATATTCTACCCCCAACAGATAGGTATGTATCAGGTATACTGTGACTTCTATCCAAGCTGTGGACTGGGCCATCATGGTAGCGCCCTATACTCGTAATCTTAGCAGATTCTTGAGTAATAACCTCTCCTGTGCTGAATTCATAGCCTTCCCACTGCATACCAACAACGTATCCGTCTGAAGTTCCACAGTAACCTCGTAAACGATTGATATCGGGTGGTCTCGTGATTATTGGTTTATATGCAACTCTCTCAGTCATCGAGTCTGGCTGCTTGGGATCTACCTTTTCATACTTTAGATAAGGGGTCCTGAGTACATCAGCGGATGCCAATGGTAATGCTTTATTTTTCTTGTAATTAAATAAAGTTAAGCAATAGTGAGGTTTTAGTAGCCTATTTAGACATCGATACGGTGAAGTATCTATAGTCAGTGCACTTGGACGAATTTTCAATCGTCGTAGTTTTCTTTCTTGGTGATAGTCAGAACCATGCACACGCGGCTTAGCCAAGAGATCCCAGAATAACACAGAACCATCAATTGACGAACTGGAGAATTGGAGAGAGCCAGGTTCCCCTTCTGGAATATTAACTAACTGACCTCCATCTGTTACCCTTTGAGAAGGCGATATCCAATTAATTTTAGTTACGTTTCCGCTATGGGAATATATTTGATTTGATTGGGCGGTTAATGGCACTCTCTTTATATTCTTTACATTCTTAAACCAGTCCATCATGGACCACATCAATACCCTATATTTCTGCTGTGATGTGGTTAAAATTTCTTCCTCCTCTACCTGTGCTAGCTTATTTGTGATATCCCACACCACAACCTGTCCATTCACTAGCCCACCAATAACAATGTTCATGTTAAATGGACAAAAAGTGATAAAATCTACAGGCATATGACACTCTAGTTGTAATTTAGGAAATAATCCATCATTGAAACACCATATGAGAATGGGATTGATCCCAAACACTATGGCATTAACACTATCGCTTGGATCCACATTTCTCAGAAATGTGTTAAAAGCTTGATCACCATATGATAAGATAATGGTACCAGTTAACATACGGTGCCAACAAGCCGAAGTAATCTTTTTCTTTCTGGCATCCTCTAGATCAGCAAAAGACATATAATCGCCCCAAGTTGTGCTCATGGGTATCATCGCATAATGAGGATCAGTTATTAAATTTACGTAATCGTTTGTGTAGAAATTTATGTTATCGTTAACTTTAATTTTGTCGCATATATCATCCAAATTATTTTTAAAAAAACGAAGATAATCTTCTTTAAATTGCACTGTAACTTTTTTTATTGGTTCGTACTCATATCGGTATTCAGTCCAAGCGTTTTTTGGGTAGCGGCATGTTGTTTGGCATTGTTTACTTGTAATTGTAGGTGCTGATTGGACAGCTCTATGTATTCTCTTTTTATGCACGTTTTCTATCGGTATTCTTCCAGGCAATAGCTCAGCATATCCGTCTCTAGTAGCTTCTACCAACCGAAGACGGAAATGCACCGTGGGGCTTAGAACAGGATATTCTGTTTCCATTTCTACTTCATACAACGGTCGATTCTGTTGCTCGGTGCTTGGTTCAATTTCGCATTCACTTCCCAAAGAGCACCACGGACCTTTTGGCGTTAGTGCCATTGCTTTAGCTATTTTTGCGTCTCGTTGCGCTTCATATTTTTTAATAAACTCCGCGATTACATCTTCAGCAATTTCAGACAATACCATGTAGAATTCATCATAATCCTTTGTTTCGTCAGGCGCATAGCCCATAAGGATTCTCGGTCTTTGGTAATGTATCACGTCAAATCGGAAATCCTTAAACTCAGAATCCTCAATAAGTTCTATATGGTCTTCCAGCACTGTTTTCGGAATATACTTCCATTGATTTTCCGAAGTAACATGTTCACCAACAACAAGTTTAATGTTTTCCTGTGCCTTTAGAGGTAATACAATTCTCTGTACACCAGGTAATTCTGCCATCAACTTCTCAATACTGTCTGGTTCCTTCCTTCGGTGGTGGTGTTTTCTTTTAGACAATGATCTCCGGCGTCGCCTTTCCGGTATTTTCTTCAAATCGGGTTCTGGTTCCATTTTAGAAGGTGTGTATAAAATATATATATATATTGTGGTAAAATAACTAAATCATGAAAAATATGTATGGGTGATAACGTAAATACCAGCAAACGTAATATCACTAAAATTAATATACATTGACGTCAAAATTGACAAGGCTTCGCTATGTCGTCCATATGGTGTCAATGGCTGATCTATAGAGATTGATCACGAGGGCGCGTTAAATCAGGCATTAGTTTTCCATTATGCCGGGGCTACACTAACGCCTAACATCTAACGCTGTGATCTAACGCCTTTATACTTTAACTAACGCGTCATCTTTTTCCGCCCTTCTGTTTGGCCAGTTAATGCGTTAAATCATGTTCACACTGGATTTTAACGCATAAATTTAAACATTACGCGTAAAGTATCGTTTACATCCACTTAACTTAACGTACGAAAACATAAATTTGGGAAAGTTGAACTCCATTGAATTATATGTGTTCGTGTACATTCACTTAACGTAGCAAAACTTAACGTAACTTGCGGAATTGTTCACTCAACTTCAACTTAACAGAATCTGTGCTCTAAGTGCACCAATCACAGGCTTTCAATTTTGACAATGCAGATGATGGTGATAGGTACATAACCTAAAAATTAACTCATGTGTTTAGAATTTGGTTGACTTTGTGTTTTTTGCAATATGTTTAGCTCAATTACTGATTATAATATCATAGATGATGGAAATTTGATCCAACTTGTGTGTACGTGAACATGTTTGTATCGTCAAAAGCAATAGATTTCATATTGTGTCACTGTCAGATGCGCATGTCAAACACTCCACCGTAAGTGAGTGTAAATGGAACCGATCTAAATTTCGTACGTTAAGTATAATTTTTCGTACGTTAAGTTAAGTTAAGTGGATGTAAACGCGACTTAAGGCATTACACGTTAGGCGTTAGTATGGCCCGGACTTTAGTTATACGGGCATTGGCAAATAATACGTCAACGTGACGTAAGTCAATGGGCGCGTTCAGCGAACCCAACAGTTGGAAAGTCAGCGCAAATGCGTTTAGGATTGATTAGCATCAAACGGTTGAGTATTCGCTGAACGGATCTACCGCCAAAAGCGTTGGATTAAAAAAAGTTTCAGCCCTACGCCGAAAGGTGGCCTGTCCAGCATCAAATGTTCACTTACTACTATCATCTTAGCAGACAGAAGTGCCAATTAGTCCGGGAGGTAACGACAGAAATTTCGTGTGCGTATGCGTGTGCGTGTACGCGTGTTCGTGAGCGTGCGTGTGGGTGTGTGTGTGTGTGTGTGTGTGTGTGTGTGTGTGTGTGTGTGTGTGTGTGTGTGTGTGTGTGTGTGTGAGTGTGAGTGTGTGTGTGTGTGTGTGTGTGTGTGTGTGTGTGTGTGTGTGTGTGTGTGTGTGTGTGCGCGTGTGCGTGCGCGTGTGCGTGCGCGTGCGTGCGGCCGTGAGTGCGTGCGTGCGCGTGCGCACGCTGGTGGTATGTGTGTGTGCGCGTGCGTGTGCCTGTGTGTGTGCGCGTGCGTGTGCCTGTGTGTGTGCGCGTGCGCGTGAGCGTGAGCGTGTGCGTGTGCGTGTGCGTGTGCGTGTGCGTGTGCGTGTGCGTGTGCGTGTGCGTGTGCGTGTGCCTGTGTGTGTGCGCGTGCGCGTGAGCGTGTGCGTGTGCGTGTGCGTGTGCGTGTGCGTGTGCGTGTGCGTGTGCGTGTGCGTGTGCGTGTGCGTGTGCGTGTGCGTGTGCGTGTGCGTGTGCGTGTGCGTGTGCGTGTGCGTGTGCGTGTGCGTGTGCGTGTGCGTGTGCGTGTGCGTGTGCGTGTGCGTGTGCGTGTGCGTGTGCGTGTGCGTGTGCGTGTGCGTGTGCGTGTGCGTGTGCGTGTGCGTGTGCGTGTGCGTGTGCGTGTGCGTGTGCGTGTCTGTGTCTGTGTGCGTGCGAGCGTGTGTGCGTGCGAGCGTGCGTGAGTGCGTGCGTGCGTGCGTGCGTGCGTGCGTGCGTGCGTGCGTGCGTGCGTGCGTGGGTGTGTGTGTGTGTGTGTGTGTGTGTGTGTGTGTGTGTGTGTGTGTGTGTGCCCGTTTTATTTTTGGCGACGATTCCGGAGAAACTACTAACGGTATCCGGGCGAAACTTTACATTTAGAAGTTTTATAACCAAACTTAGAGCTGAAAAGCTTTCTGTTGAAAAGGGTCCAAAGGAACTGGAGGTTTAGTCTTAGAATTTTTGAAAGATTTTGGAAATAAGCTACCATTTCTGGAATGTCGTCGAAATAGCTAAATAATAAATTAAAGTAGAGGAAATTCTGACTAATTTATGACTATGACATGTATTAAAATTAATAGTTTAGCTGCATGAGCAAATTCTATTTCATCAAGATCGCTCGTTCTGCATTAAAACTATTTAGCCAGGATTTGTCAGATATTGTGATTCTAATAAAAGTAGTTAGCGTCAAACGCTGATGTTTTGACAATACCTATTGTCAATATAATCAAGATATTTGTCTAGTTCTAGTAGTTTATTTTAATGCAGACATGGCCGATCTCGATCAAATAGAATCTCATGACGGTAAACTATTAATTTTATATATGGTATGATAAAGTCATGTGCCTGGCCACATCAGATTTTTTATATTATATATATACATATATACAGGGTGAGTTATTAGTATCCCGGCGGTCGATAGTCATCAAATCGTTCGAGAAAGAAAAACCATTTTATACAAGAGTTGTTTGACTCATTAGTTTCTATAACGTAAAATTAGTTGTATCTATCGCTTGCCATACGATAGACGGCAAAATATACGCAAAATTTCATAAAAATTGTTAATATGTTGATAACGCTAACTTTTTTCAGTCTTCTTATCAAATAATAATATAACTTATAATAGTACAGATAACAAGAGAATAATCCAGAAATGGTTGAAGTCCATTTCATATCAGGATGTTAACCTGCTATTTTCAAACTGAAATATATATTATGTATGTGTAGGTGTGTATGTTTTTTTTTCCTTTTTTTCTCAGTGAATACTTTTGATTGTTTACTAGACATAGGCAAAAAATTCAAAACTAGCAATCAACGCCCATTCTTACACCATTTAAAGTTTTGCCACGCACAGCCTTCGTGCTATGTGGTGTTGCCGCCCACATTGAGCGGTTTCCTTTCTTTTGAGCAGCTTGTATGTTGTTAATTGATTAGGTATATATATATATATATATATATATATATATTACATGAAACTGTACAAAACTTAAGGTTGCTTGAATAAAGGATTTGTATTGTATTGTATTGTATTGTATATACATATACATATACATATACATATACATATACATATACATATACATATACATATACATATACATATACATATACATATACATATACATATACATATACATATACATATACATATACATATACATATACATATACATATACATATACATATACATATACATATACATATACATATACATATACATATACATATACATATACATATACATATACATATACATATACATATACATATACATATACATATACATATACATATACATATACATATACATATACATATACATATACATATACATATACATATACATATACATATACATATACATATACATATACATATACATATACATATACATATACATATACATATACATATACATATACATATACATATACATATACATATACATATACATATACATATACATATACATATACATATACATATACATATACATATACATATACATATACATATACATATACATATACATATACATATACATATACATATACATATACATATACATATACATATACATATACATATACATATACATATACATATACATATACATATACATATACATATACATATACATATACATATACATATACATATACATATACATATACATATACATATACATATACATATACATATACATATACATATACATATACATATACATATACATATACATATACATATACATATACATATACATATACATATACATATACATATACATATACATATACATATACATATACATATACATATACATATACATATACATATACATATACATATACATATACATATACATATACATATACATATACATATACATATACATATACATATACATATACATATACATATACATATACATATACATATACATATACATATACATATACATATACATATACATATACATATACATATACATATACATATACATATACATATACATATACATATACATATACATATACATATACATATACATATACATATACATATACATATACATATACATATACATATACATATACATATACATATACATATACATATACATATACATATACATATACATATACATATACATATACATATACATATACATATACATATACATATACATATACATATACATATACATATACATATACATATACATATACATATACATATACATATACATATACATATACATATACATATACATATACATATACATATACATATACATATACATATACATATACATATACATATACATATACATATACATATACATATACATATACATATACATATACATATACATATACATATACATATACATATACATATACATATACATATACATATACATATACATATACATATACATATACATATACATATACATATACATATACATATACATATACATATACATATACATATACATATACATATACATATACATATACATATACATATACATATACATATACATATACATATACATATACATATACATATACATATACATATACATATACATATACATATACATATACATATACATATACATATACATATACATATACATATACATATACATATACATATACATATACATATACATATACATATACATATACATATACATATACATATACATATACATATACATATACATATACATATACATATACATATACATATACATATACATATACATATACATATACATATACATATACATATACATATACATATACATATACATATACATATACATATACATATACATATACATATACATATACATATACATATACATATACATATACATATACATATACATATACATATACATATACATATACATATACATATACATATACATATACATATACATATACATATACATATACATATACATATACATATACATATACATATACATATACATATACATATACATATACATATACATATACATATACATATACATATACATATACATATACATATACATATACATATACATATACATATACATATACATATACATATACATATACATATACATATACATATACATATACATATACATATACATATACATATACATATACATATACATATACATATACATATACATATACATATACATATACATATACATATACATATACATATACATATACATATACATATACATATACATATACATATACATATACATATACATATACATATACATATACATATACATATACATATACATATACATATACATATACATATACATATACATATACATATACATATACATATACATATACATATACATATACATATACATATACATATACATATACATATACATATACATATACATATACATATACATATACATATACATATACATATACATATACATATACATATACATATACATATACATATACATATACATATACATATACATATACATATACATATACATATACATATACATATACATATACATATACATATACATATACATATACATATACATATACATATACATATACATATACATATACATATACATATACATATACATATACATATACATATACATATACATATACATATACATATACATATACATATACATATACATATACATATACATATACATAGAATATGCGACAATTTTAATCAGTTGCCTCAAGTGCCCGATTTATTTAGTGCATCTGTCTCATCAGTGCTGCGCTCTGTGGAAACACAGTATAGTATTAAAAGAAAAGGGGAAAAATGTATCAATTACGATAGTGTTTCTTGACTTGGTTTGCATAATGTTGTGAGTATTGGTTGTTTTGTAATTCCTTGCTTATGTACCTACATATAATGTTGCTTGGGCGTGTGTCGGTTGTGGGATTGTATTTGTAGTATTGTAGGATTGATGTGTTACTTGAAGGTGCTATTGTCATTTAATACATTCTAGATTATTATTATATCTTGTTATCATTAGGTAAATATTTTCTAGTATGTGTCCCTTTTTGGATTATCTGTATACTATTGGGCTTCAAATAAATTATGATTATTATTATTGTCATTAAAAATGTTTAGGGGACCCAAAAAGACATATTTACGCTAAAATCTACAATTTTTTGTTTGGCACGATTACAATACTTTACATACGACGTATGATAAAGTAAAAAACAACTGAAAAGATTGAGGTATAATCAGAGACAACCTTATAATCAGAGTGGTCTCTTTGGGTCGAATGAGGGTTCTGCATGATACACTTTTTACGAGTACCTACATATTATACAGGGACCCTTATAAAATACATTTAGTGTTAATTAGCTCACTTATTAGTACAAGGGTTCGAATGGTGACACTTGGAATTGCATAACAATTTTAATCTTTTACATTTACAAGAGTTAGTGGTACCTTTTTTTGGTACAGTTGCATCTTTGAAACCCTTGCCCTCCAAATGAAAAACTGTGCCCACTAATTTCGCAAAGTGGTAGCTCTATTTTCGAGACGTCTTCGATTTTAAGAAGTTGTTCCTTGCAACTTTGGATTTACTTCCTTTTGGATTTCGGAGTTTGCCGGCTACACATTTGGCAAACCTAAGATTGTCGTACCACAGTGTAGGCAATGTCCAAAATAGCGAATAATCTCGGACTTTGCTTAAAGTAGGCCGGCAATGCGGACTTTGCCTAGGTAAACCTAGGTACGACTATATAACGTACTTTGCCGATAACATATACACAAAATTCGAATTCATTCCCTCTACATCCTCAGAACCAAAATAAACTGAAACAAAAGTGATCTTTTTTTCGTTTTATAATTCTAGCAAGTATACGGCGACCGACAATCTCCGATATACGACTCCTGTCAGATGCCTGCATGTTAGCTTCATTTCTTTCGTGAGTGTACGTTAATATGAGTCAAGACTAATACTTTTTATAAAAAAAATCTATTTCGGCAGTTGTAACAGAGAATTGTCTACATAAAAAACTTAGCTTTGAAATCACAAAGATTGGACGGACAAACAACGCAGACTGTAGATTCTGCGGGGGGGTCCCCTGAGACAGCGGTGCACCTGTTGTGCGAATGTGACGCTCTAGTGCGCACAAGACATAACCACTTGGGAGCGGGCATCATTGAACCAGCAGAGCTGACACAACTTACTTCTCGAACAATAACTGACTTCATGAGGCTCAACATCGACGGACTGTAATGTATGAGGGAAATACAAAAGATCTTTTAGGTCAAAGTATATCGAAAGGCACAGATGCCAAACTACTCAACTCTACCATACCATACCATACCATAGCTTTGAAATTTCCAATGCACCAGAAGTAATACAACAAATTTGACAACACAAGTAAATAGGGTATTGTTATGTTGAAAGACTTAAATGGCAGCCGCGGTAAGAATTTATCTTTGGTTTATAATCTACTGACAGTAAGGCCTAGGATGGTCGAAGCTGAACCCGTCAGACCAAGGGAAACTTGAGACATCATACGAAAAATGTTTAACTGAAAGAATCTGTGACGCCGAGAGACTGAACGTTAGCAGTGAACAGTGAACAATGGCGCCAGTTTGTGCATAGCATGTAAAATGCAATGATATAGGTAAACTATAAAATGTTTGTTATTTGATTCGTGGGTTCTCATTCAAACGGGCGCCATAATGAATATTAAATATTAATAGTACCGTCGATAGGACAATTGATTTTATTCCTGGGAGCCTGGTAAAATATTCATCCCCAGATTAGATCATCAATTAGATGAATTGGAAATCAGGTTAGCAACTGTCTGAGTACTACCCGTCATGTGATTTACAATGGGAAATCCCCAAATTGCAGCCAAGAGAACGCGTCTACCGGAAACTGATATCTCACTCGGATAGGTAATTTAAGGGTATTTCGTAACGGCGCCGGTGGCAGTGGGCGGCGTGTTTCGATACCAGAATTTTTACTTTCTACTGTTGGTAGTTTGTACTCAAATGCTTTACTTTACTTTACAAATGTTTAGTCCAGTCAAATTAGGATTTCACTTTGCAAGAATTCGACGTTTGTGTATACAATGTGTATACATTTGATTTCACATTACAATAACCTTCAACAAGTCCCAATCGCAATCGTGTCTGCGTCGCGAGTTATTCACGGTCAAAGATGCTGAAATGTTTTTTTAACAATTAGAAAATTTCTAAATCTTTTAATTTTCTACAATAAATGTCTATTAGGTACATATATCATTTAAGAATGAATTGGCATTTTATAAACGTCAAAAGCACGTAAGAGACAACGTATTTATGTGCTGGGTAAACATTTTCAAGTCATTGAAAACATGATAGAGCATCATATTTAATGATAAGGAAACCATTCAGGTCAAAATATTTCCAAGGTATGTCAATCAGAAGGTTCAGAAGTATCTTATGTAAAACTCACCTGTTTTTTTTGCGGTTATGCAACACAACTTCTGTAACTATGCATTCAAATGTACGCTAGGAAACTGTACTAGTTTTGGACAAATCTCATAAAAAACAATGGAGGTGTTTATATACAATACATTTTTACTTTATCATACATAGTATGATTAATCGTGTCGAAAAGAAGTTTTGAGATTTTCGCGGAAATTTGGCCTTTTGGGTCCCATGAAAATTTTTGACCAAGGTAAAAAAAATTTCTCTATGTGTGAAAACTGATAAAAAGTGAGCCAGTGCCAACCAACAAATAACAAAGTCAAGATTTAACATTTATCTTTTCATTTTCATATTATGTATTTTGTTTAAACTTTTATCGCCACATTTGAATTTTAAATTTTAAGTTTTGACTTTTTTATTTGTTGGTTGGCAGTGGCTCAGTTTTTATCAGTTTTCATACTAGACTTACTCGTTTCTCAGTACTGTCCTTGTCGCCGCTGCAGTGTGTACTGTTTGTATGCATGTTTGTATACATATTGTATACATGTTTGTTGTCGTGTATTTAGCTTTACTTGTTAACTTGTTAATTTATTCTGATGTCTTGTACCTCTTATAATTGATTTTGACTGTAAGTATTGTTAGTTTACTATTTAACATTTTACTTTTCAAATCATATTTTTTCGTTTTTTGTGTTACATTTGTTGCGTGATTTCTTTTGATTATGTTGTGTTTTTTCTAGCTTTTGGCTGATGATGATCTAGGGATCGAAACTAGTACCAAAGTAAGTTATTCGTGCAAAATTAAGATGTTTTAATTAACTCCTTTCCTTTATCAATATATTTTTGCATTATGGACCTTTACCAACCAATATAAGATATTTAACATAAGTATTGTTTTCTTGAAAATGCTATGAAGGATGCCAATAGATGTCGCTTTAGTGATCTGATCGTAATGTCATTATCTTTGGGTATATAAATGGATAACAGG